>JAQFZW010001345.1:0-28653 GCA_034687055.1 Heteromurus nitidus
AACTCAGGCATGCTGAGCAGTATCACGAATATTGTGTGGAATATATATTATATGAAAGGAGCGCACAATATCTCACACGAGGGCATTGAAATCCAAATAGAAAAAAAAGTTATCACAGTGTGGGCCTGGAAGAGAGAGAGAGCGGATGGAACACAGTGTTTTGTATCTGTACACAGACATTTGCCCACACAATATTTTTCTTTGACATATTCACATCCCTTTTTCATGATGAGTCTTTTCACGGAGGAAGTTTGCTCTTCCTTTGTGCGTCTATCTACCCCTCTTTTCAGCTGTGCCAAAAATGGGAGACTGAGAACACTTTTTTTTCGAGAGAGAGAGAGAGAGAGAGAGAACGCCATATTGCTCCCGCTTTCTCTTTTTCTCCAAAGTCAAAATACACTTCTCTCTACTCACCTCTCTCACTTCTCCACATGCACATCTGCATGAGTATAGAGAGATTTCTGCGAGCTGTCGTTAAAAGACATGGACGACGGGGCACAGGGAAGGAGTCTTACAACAACTGTTACATGTCGTCGACAACGGCGTCGAAACTGAAGAAAAAGGATAAGGATCCCCCATGAAATACACGCTCTCGCTGCTCGCGTTCTGAATCCTGAATCTAGTGAACGAAAAAACCTTTATCATTTCCATGACGTCGACTATGAACCAACAAGGACATTCATCTTGCCCTTCATCAATTACAAAAGTGCCAGCATATTTCAAATTTTGAATAATTACATGCTATGTCGGGAAGACACGAAATTGTTGTCATTCCTCTCTCAAGGAAGAACAAGATAAAAAACTACACCCATTTCATTTCAAGATTACCTCACATCCAAGTTGATAACAAGGATGGTGGATGTGCACACACCAGGAATATATAATAAAAAAACTTAGCTCAACTATACTGAGAGAGCCGAGTTAGGAGAGAAAAATTTAGTTGAGATGGTGGGGTAGAGAACTCTGAGTGAGTGAGTACAAGGAAGAGAAGAGCGGGGTGAAGAACAAGCTCCTTTTTTTCACAAAATCCTTCAAGACTATTTTTTTGCTGTAGACTTGCTCCTGCACACTCATATATTACACAGTAGGGCTATACAGCTCTAGAACAAAAATAGTAGCCAAAGGTCGATGAGGCATGTAATATTACGTTAGAGTCAGAATCTGAAATCAAGATACAAAATGAAATATGAGTGTGTGCTTGCATACAAGCGGCAAAACTGGAAAGAAAACGGGAAAAGTGAGTCAACTGAGCTGAGGGAATGAGTCAAAAAAGTAGCGGAATGAAGCACCTCACTTCAATTCTATCCAGTTTTCTCCTCTCTCTCTCCTCTCTGCTTTCTTCCATCGAAAATATTTCTCTCAGAGAGGAAGAGTGACTGCATGCGTATCCTACAACTGTATATAAAGTTTCTCTGTAGAGAATGAATTGTTATTGGGAAGTTTCCATCAAACTCCAACTTTCTCTTCAACTCTCCTTTGTGTTTGGAGACATAGAGTGCTTATATATATACTGCTTAGGTAACACGCGCTCCAGTTTTTTTTTTGAAGGGAAACCTTCCTCGTGCATTTACCAAGTATCAAGAATCCCACTTGAATTTCCAGATTTCAATGAATACACATAATGTGTGTGTGTGTGTTTTGTAAAGGAAGGATTTGAAGCAGTTTTGGAATATGGGTCAAAAAGTACAACCGTTATGTTCTAATGGAAGAAGTACATACGTCGTTGAGCCATTTTCCCTTGCGAAAACCGTGCGATGCATTTGAGCTAAAATATAGTACGCTAGTATTTGTTAGCCCGTAATATTTCGATGACTACCAGAGATAGCTGAGTTTATGGTTGCGAGTGATTAAAATTGGAGTTTTTATTACATGCTCAAGTTCATTTGGGATCTGTCATGATTTACGAAAGTGGCTAGACGTGGTGGAAGGAAGAGAATGCTAAATACAGGGGGGGAAGGAGGGTACGCTACCGGTGACCATGGCGAATATCATTGATAATGCAACATATTTCACGATCCCCGATAACGTTAGTAAAGAAACGGCTTATGACGTGAGAGCATGTAATAAACTGCGGGCAATACACACTACAAATCGGGCCCGCGTACGTACCCCTCATCCCCGACAAACCTACTTCATATCAACCTTTAAAGATTGTGGATGGAAAAATTTATTTTCCAATTTTCTAACAAATAAGTTATAGTCTGGAAGGAGAAGGGAAAAAACGAAGGTTTCATTTACCAAGAGGCTTGTTCACCCTGGAGACTTGTAGTTTATTGCAATCGCAAATACACGCCTTTCTCCCTATATCCCCATATCTATACCCCTTCCTTTTCCCGAGCAAAGTCGTCTCTCTCAATTCCTTTTAAATGCACAAGTGAGCGATATTGGAATGCAGTAGTGGGATAGGAGTGACTCGATTATGGGAGCTCCGGTGAAAAAAATAAAGGGAAAGTTGCAGAAAATAAAAAAGCGAAGCGTCGTTGTACAAGTAGCACAATGCACACGTACAATATTTTTTTTCTGTATGCAGTACGGCTTAATCTATCAGCTTCCATATATGTACGTTCCATTGCGGACGGGGTATTGAGTCACAAATTTTTTGACAACGACATTATTTTTACCTCTTTACTTTTAAACTGAAAATTGACAGTTTTAGAACACCGTTTTGACAACTGCAATATATCTCACGGAGACCGAGGGGAAAGCAGGATAGAGAGAGAGAGACTTTGGAGAAATGGCATAAGGAAAGAGAGAGGCAGAGGAGACGGAATCATTGTGTTTCTTCTTCTTCTTCTCTGTGCGTTGCAGTACATTCTCCTCTTGCCTCCTTTAAAATAACGTTGAAAATATATCTAAAGTTGGATGATATTTTTTATTCCATGCTTCTTGCTGGCTGGAAAGGATTATGAGAATGTGGATGGGAAACGGCTAGTTGTATTATGCATAATAAAGTTGAGCATGGGCATGACATTGTCTATGTACTATGTTGTTATTATTACGTACTTATATATACACGCTTGGCAAACGACAGCTACGACAACAAACGACGAGGGTGGTGGCACTACACTGGAAATCGTGCACACGTAAGCCCCCACACACGGCAGTGAGAGTGGTGGCATGTTTCTGCACAGGAGAAAGCGAGAAAGAGAGAGAGAGAGAGGTTCCCTGTGTTGATATGAGTTAAGCTTGACACAGGCAGGCTGTAAAAGCGGCTTTTACTTCCGTTTATTTACATGTGCTCCATCCAGCCAACAGATATCTGCTTCCTTTTCTTGGAAAAAAGACGAAATCTCTTCTGCCTTTGCAATCTTCAGCTAAAACGGGGGATATTCTAGGAAGACGCATGGTGAAAGTGAAAAACGGGCGGCTAACGGAGAAATCCGGCTTTTCTGATGCATCACAGATGTGTGTGTATGTATATATTTGCACAAGAGGGGGGATGTATGTATGTACGTGCATTATTATATTCAACTCCATACATACATCCTTCATGAAGAATAACTACATAACATTAAAGTGTAATATGTAATAAACACTCTCGTGTTTTCTTGTCATTTTATCTCATGTCATAGCCATAGTCATCACTCACTTCCACGACTCGACAAAAATTATAGATACCTACACAGGATCTATCTATCTCCCTCCCGCTCTCTCTTTCTTTCTCGCACAGGGACAAACAGACTTGTTACTCCCATGCTGCGTATTTTACGAGAGGAGCAAGCTTGCGCACAAAAATGTAAGATTAAAGTATTATGACGGAGAAACAAAGAGGGTTTTAATTTTATTACTTTTCATCATAACTCTTGCTCTTCCATTTTTCCCATCCTCAGCAGCGCCGTCCAATTCTATTGAAGATGGGCAGACATCAGAGAGAAACAACCTTTTTTTACTTTGAAACTGCTGCCTTATGCTCTCTCCACATTCTAATTTTTAAAAGAAAGAAAAGAAATCTACACATTCAATTTGTACTTTTCCGGAGTTTTATCTAGAGCTTTAGGAAGACAAAAAAATAATATGGCTCTTGCTTGGAAGTCGTAATGCTCACAGGAAGTCTTGCTTTCCTTCCGTTTTCCCAACTCTCTGAGGAAAAAACTGAGGATCTGAGTATGTTTTTTATATAAAAGTACGTAATGGATGAGAGGAGACAATATATACGGAATGCGGAACAATGATTCGAAAATGATTATCATGAATGCTTCCTCGTAGTGGAGGAGAGATGCTATCCGTACAGTTGTTTCTCAGCGTACATAAAAGAATATTCGACAGGAGTAAAAAATAATAATACTTTTTTCACTTATTGTCTGCCACCATTTACTTGAGCAACTCTGATGAAAAAAGGTTATACCCCTTGCGCCTGAAGTGTTGAACGTGGAAAGGCGAAACAATTCAAATTAATGCAGTGTTTTGTCAACTTTTTTTCACTGATTACCTTAACCTTCATCATGATTTTGCCCTTGTCATTTGTAGCACTTTGGAACATTGCCTGTCATAAAAAGGGCGTTATGAAAAGAGATTGCTCCTTTAATGAAAATATCCCTCTGAGTAATGACATTGTCGAATGTATACACATTTTTTGGCACAAGAGATTTCCAGCAATAATTCCAAAAGATTACGGCAAAATGGAAAATGCAGATGAGAGCGGGAGTGCGAGACGATGAGAGAGAGAGAGAGAGGATGAGAAAACGTACTGTTAAAAAAGGCTAGACTTTGAAATGGAATAACGAGCAGATCATAGTTGAAAGTAATATAGGAAAAAGGGACAAGAAGCTCTCTCTCTCTCTCACCATCGCATCATGTTTGCCAATATGCAATATATGAAACTGGGGCAAATTCATAAGACATAAAAAGGGAGTAAGGAGTAGTTGTAGTGATGCCTTAATAGTAAATATTATGCACACATAAACATTTGATATGACTGCACAACGACAAACGTAAATGTGCCACTAGTCAGCAGCCCTGTGACATCAAAGTGTAAAAAAAGTGTATCTTGTGTTCATCGTGAACAAAAAACGGAAATATAGTAGCATTATGTATAGCCATATATACGTGCTCTCGCTCTCTCTGTATTCAGTGTGTCATCATAGTTAAAACAGCTTTCGCCATCAACATCATCATCACAACCATCATCCCTTTTCTCTTCATTGTTGCCATGCTTTTTGATAGTCTGAGAGAGAGAGAGGATGCATGCATATGCATATGCGCCACGATACAAATTTTATGTTTACTGCCGGCACTAAACTCTTTCCTTTTCCTACCATGTGGACAGTCATTTTCCATTGAAGATGATGATTTTATATTGTCAATTTTTATGGGCCTTTTTTCGCTGGAATGGAACATACGTTTTTTTTGTTACAAAGGAGAGAAACTCCCTGTGTGTGTGTATGGGTCTCGATGAGATGTCTGCATAATGCACAAAAGCAGGTTACTTACCAACAACACAATTTTTTATTAAATGAAGGTAGTCGTAAAAAGACGCTGCGAGTTAGTCCATACAGAGAAAGCGAGAGAATGCCTTCGTCTCTCCAAAAGAAAATTGCTGTTGTGTGGAAGGGAATCATCATTGGAGTAAACATACACGCTTTCAAAATCCAAGACAGCTTTTTTATTGTGAGTACTTTATTAAAAGTAATACCATTTAACTATTCTGTGGCTCCACTCCATATCCACCTTGTGACTTTGTTGTTGGTGGAGAAAAAAATATTATCAATTGAAGTCAAGACCTCGGGCTTGTTTACGAAACAAAATTATCTCAAACCTTAGACAGATTTTTTAGACAACGTTTTCACTTCAACTTGCAACCCCTTTCTTACCTGCAACAGTGTTTGTATAAATGTTCACATTGAATGAAAAGAGTTGTAATTGAGACAAGAAATCATTGTCCTGTTCTGCGCAAGACATTTTCAATAGAGTGGAGCAGCAGCGAATGAATTGTTTGAATGATGAATTTTTTTTTGTGTTATATTAAAATGAACAGGATCACATCAAAGCAGTTTGTTGTGAAACGGAACGGGATGGAATAAGTAGGCATATTTAGTTATGGCATCACTTCGTCAAGTTGCGCAATAATATGATAAAGACGTACGCAGAAACGCATTTTAGTACAGCTTACACCATTGTTAGATGTGTGTGATGCAAGAAACCTTTGGGCAAAACGAGTCAATCCTAAGAACTCGGAGCTCAAATTTCTGTACTCCCATTGTAAAACTCTAAATCGGATAAAATGGATTTTCTACAGTGGAAAACACTAGAGGTGTATGTACACTAGCATTTTTAAAAAGTAATCTAAAAGTCTAAAATCCTCTCCTTACTTTATTAAATCAAAAGCTTTATTAAATAAAACGGTAGATTCTCTTTAACGAACCGAATTTAAACGTAAAAAGGGGCCAAATCAATGGTTCTCACACGGCAGCAGCGTCAGATGCTTGCTTTGCTGACACACGAGACGAGCCTCAAGTGTAGTAAGTAGCCGAGAGTGTAGCATGTGTCCCACCTACGAAAACTCTTCTCTCGCAATCAGGAAAATGTGAAAGTTCCGTGTCTGATCGTGAGTATGTTTGTTGTAGATAAGAGTGTTGTTATCACCATCGCAATCACCTCGGTGAGTGGGAATGTACCGTCATTTGGGTGGAAGTAATATGACGTTCTAAGACAAACAAAGGACACATAAATGCAATCAGAGGTGGTGAAAAGGAAGAGGGATGGAGGAATTGAGGTGGAATGATGAGCTGTCACATTACATTTTGTAACGTACAAATATATATATGTTTTCGGGATGTATCTAGATACCATTTTCCGGTATGTATCTAGTCTTGCATAAAACTGTTTTGTTTGTACACATCACCATCAACTATAGAAATGCAACAAAACGTCATACTATAATGTTATATACATATATACATACAATATATTTTAGTGTCAAAAGCAAAAATATAAATTTATTTTCCGTATAAAATATTTTTGTGCTCTCATTCCTCACCTCAGTATCCAATCTTCGTAGATGCGAAAAGAAAGTAGGCGAAGTAGTACAATTGCATTTTTCTCATTGTCTCGAAGAGCGCATCATTATTTTTTTCGTAATTTCACGACTTGTGTTGTGTCTGAGTTTGAAGAGAACTGATGAGAAATCTGTCAATTTTCTAGACTTTTTCCATGAGACTTGCTCGTATATAAGCAAGAAGCAGATTCATACCGCCAACTTTTTTTTGCTGCAAATAGCGTGTGGGTTTCATGACTCTTCTCGGAATTGTGCATCATGAATTGCAAGTTCGTAGGCGTTTTTTAAAGATGAGGTTTCAGGCACGGATTCCTTTCATCGCCGGTTACATATTATGACAACTTTTTGATGACTTTTTTTCTTGCTATAGAGAGAGAGAGAAGACGTCGCTTTTATGAATGCGTTAGGATTAGGTAGAAACGACGTAAATAGCATTTACAGAGGATGCTAAAAGCACAAAAGTCTTTACACTGAAGATGCAAGCTCTCGCGCTACCTGTGTAAATGTGGAACTCGAGTGCCCCTTTGCATGAGAACTTTTAAGAAGAAAGAAAAAACCGTTCAAAACAATTCCATTTTCTGAGACAAGGCTTCGAGAAAAATGTGTAGGTATTTGTTTTCCGGGCAACTCCATATGTTCGCTAAACTTGCGCCCATATATATACCATCCCACCCAAAAGTTTTTCCCCTTTGAAAATAGTAAATTATTCTGGAGATACTCCCTCGAACCACTTCACTGTATGATTTGAATTCAAGGACATGTCACTTATACAGACATGCATCTTATCAACGTCAGCTCGAATTGCTTTCTTTTCCAACAAGACATTATGTGTGCTGCTGAGCAGTGAGCAGTGTATGTACCGCCCAAAAAAATTTTTTTTATCGGGGCCTCCCTCTGAATCCCAATGAAGTATGAAAAATATCATAAATATATGAATACTAACGATGCGTACAATCGTATTGTACATGTTTCATGACATAAAAGGATCTCCTTGTGAAAATCAAAAGTATTTATGTACATGTGTGATTCATGTGTGATTTGAATAAAATTCTTTGTAAAAAGAGAGAGTGGCTGTGAGTGTGGTGTGTGTATTAATAAAAATATACCTCCTTCGTTCCCAATTTCCCTTAACTCTAATCCACGTTGAACAACATATATGAGCAGTTAGAGTCATGCAAACTGTTTATCCTCCATCTCTGTTGTCCTAATGTGACAGACATCATATCGACGCGATTTACGGAGCATATTCCACGTCAAATTAAATATGCATAAATGGGCACGAATGCCGTCAGAAAAAATGGAAAATTGAGTGAAATTCTCATTGCGGCGGATGACATAAGATTGAAGTCTTTGATGTTATGTGCTTCCATTTAATCAGCCGTACACTCCCCAAACTCACATTTATTTACCAACCACCACCACTACTAGAGAGAAGAGAGAGAGAGAGAGGCATAGGGATTCGCAACAAATTCCACTTTTGCTATTCGCAAATTTTATTTTCTCTCAAGAAAAGCAGAGGGGAACTTTACCCAATTTTTTTATTGGATGCTTCACTCGTGTTTGTCAGAGAAAGAAATGATGTGCCACTCTTTTAGATAGACAACGCATGAGCTGATAAATACATGACACAAAATCTGGCTCCTTCTTCTTTTCCACAAGAAAAATTACTCCGCTCATAGAACACATATGATATTTTGCATGTTTACCATGAATTGATTCCTTTCACGAGGTTTCCCCCATGCGAAAAAATATCTATCTTCTTTTGCATTGCTGTACGCATGTCATGTCACTCTCTCACATACCAATCTTTCTATATGACAACGAAAATGTAATGAAAGTGATGGTTGATCTGCATCCAACAATAGATAGAAATTGTGTGTGTGCGAGAGAGAGAGAGAGAGAGAGAGAGATCAGAGAGAGAGAACGAAAGAAAGTGTATTTCTTGCGATGCTGACAGTAAGCTAATAGCGCTTAAAGTGGATAGACAAGATAAATATGTATGTGATTGGGAAGGAGATTGAAATCCTTCACATTTGCACATATCCCCAATATGCAATAACCTTGTTTCAATTTATCTTTCCTTCCATCCATCTTCCCCGAGACAAAGACAATGTCCATTCAACATTGCATTTTATCCCGGCTACATACATGTACTTTTCTCTCTTGTCAGAGGAAATCACACTGATGTGAATGAAGACTGAAAGATTTCCTACATGCAATACTTTTTCTCTGTCTCTCAGAGCACACATTTATTTATGTTTTTCTGGAGGTTTTTAATGGACACCCTTTTCCTTTCAGTGGGAATGGAAAAAAGTTGGGAGAAGCCAAATGGAAGGATGGACGCCCGTATTACAGCTTAATTACACTAATTTTTCTCAGTCCCCACTTTTTAAAGATGCTTAATTAGACGTCTCAAGTGTTTCCTATCCGTCTCCTTTATTGTCATCCCTTATATCTTATATTTCTTCCCTACAAAGTAATACCCCGGGTTTTTTCTCTCGTTGAAAGTGTTCAACACAACACTACACTACACGTATTGTCACTATGTATTATTTCCTTATAACTTCGAGAACGTGCTTCTTGACGCTCTAAGCTATATTCTTTACTGTATCTCTTATAAGCATGTTTAAACGTATTATTTTCCCCTTTCTCTCCAGCCACATACACACATTGAGGAGATTCGAATGGGAAGTGGGGAAATAAGACAAGAATAAGAAGAGTTACACTCTTACACTCTTCTTCCATATACTATCTCAACACACATTTATTGTGTGGGAGCAACTCTTAAATTATATAGTATTTGGACAGCGCGCAGCCATAGAGGTAGTAATAATGTACATTATCATTGCGCATTATAGCCGGGAATCGTTTTCTACACAGTTATCTTGCTAAATTATCCTCCTCAAAAAACATATAGAGGGAAACGGGGAATGAAGGAAACTGTGTGTGTGTACAACACACGATTTTCCATTTCTTTTTCCTGCGAAACTAGCTTGAGAAAGGAAAGTCTCACATTGCCAAAACACTGCTACACATTCTAACTTGTGCGTCCCTTTTTTACTCTATCTCTCTCTCTCTTGTTTTTTAGTTGCTCCACATGCTTGTATTTATATATATACAGCACTCACCCCGTTTTTTATCCAGTATTCCATTTCTCCTTTTACTTAACACTCTGAATATCATTTTAATTACTCTGAATCATCCTGCTTAATGAATACACAAGACGCGTTTACTTATACTGGCTGCTAGTTCCTTTCCATGTACCCATTGATATATTTTTTTGTACTTCTTCTACTCCCTAACTTCATTTCAAACCCATTGGCATGGATGTATGTATGTATGTATATTTATATGTTCCACACACGCTTTTCCTCTCGTAATCATCTATATTATTATATGTGTACTATATATCTCGTGCAGAACTGGAAAAGGTTCTTTACTGATTTGTAGTTCCGCTCTGCCTTGCTGGTACTTTTGCACAGCTGTAAACCCCCACTGGGCTGTATTCCCATTATTGCCACTGTGCCACGCAGAGGGTATATATGCGTAGATGAATGTAAGCCACATATATGTAAACTATATATAGAAGCTCTGTTTACGTAAATATGTCCATACTCTTTATACTGCATACGTACTTACAATTATTGTTACGACGCTTTTTCAACGATGTCTGCGAGAGCCGTTTCAACTGAGGCACACATATTACTACTGCATGTAAATATATAGATGCCAGCATATGTACGCATGCCAAAACTGATGGCGAGATAATGGAGAAGATCCCTTTTCCGTGTGCTCCAATATTGTCGTCTATAAAAGGATATGCGTGGATAATATAGGGACAGTATAGTGAAAGTACTTACTTTTACCTTCACTCCTTTTCCATCGAGTTGAGTTGACAAACGTAACGTGAAAAAATGAATGGCATGACATACTATAAAGGCAGGAGATTTTGTATGGAAAGGCTTTTCACTCTGCTAAATTTCGTCAACTTACAAATTCTCTGCTTGTTCAAATATTCATCACTTTTGCTGAGTATTTGTATGCTACCCTATGAGTTGGTAGATTGGATGAGTAGACTTGTGTGTGTGTGAGTGAGTGAGGATAAGTAACAGTCGACAGTAGTATATAGTGCGCTTCTTCACAGATGCATTGCTTTCCCTCCGTCCTGCACTGATTACAGTGTGTGTGTTCTTACCAAACAATCTCTCTCTCTCGCTGAGGGTGTACAATATATATACATGTGCAGCATATACCTGCTCAAACTTGGAGGACGACTGAACTTGTGTGCTTAGTTATGCGTACGCATGCCTTGGACTTGCATTTTTTTGCATTGCACACGAGCACATCCACACGTTTTCGGTGGAAAAAAGTGTGGAATATTATGGACAAAAGAGTTGGGGAGAGAAATAGGGAGGGCATGACGAGACGGAGACTCTTGCCTCCCTTAACTCATTCAGGCATAAAGGGAGCATCCTCAGTGGATTTTCCTAGTTCATTTCGTTTGGCAAACTTCCCAAATTGTTACTATGCTCCTTGGAGCTGAACACCAAAACGTCATCATATCATGGCGAGGAGGAATACAATGGGAGAGATACAATTTCTCAGAAAGTATACACATTCTCAGAGAGAGAGAGAGAGGCTGTGTGCAAGTTAAGAAGAAAATAAGACGAAGAAGAAGAACAAAAAAAAGTTTCATTCAGTCCCTTTCGAATCTGCAAAGGCCTAACGGTAATGTTTCGAGTTGGAGAGAGGACATATACGCTACATTTTGCTGCTGGCATCTTCAATTGAGCTCTCCTCTTGTGTACGGGAAAACACTGGCGATAAATATAACAGTGAAAAGGAGCAAACAATGAGATGTTGATTTGCTGAGTACAAGAAAGGCTCAAGCTTAATACTAATACATGATGATGATGATGATGCGCAAGTGGCGTATACTTTCTTTAGGGAAAATTGTCGTGGTGATGCCAATGATGGCAACAATTTCTCCAATGTTTTATTAAGAAGCTAAAACTGTCCTCTTTATTTCAATTCCCATGTTATTGTGAGCTTTAAATTACAGCTGTGGTAGTAAAAGTCGTGGATTATTAGAGGATCATGGTGATTTTTGCAACTGCATCAAAACACACACCAGAGAGAGAGCAGCCAGAAGAGATGTAGTTAGCACGGAGTAAATATTTATATATGTGTGTGAGAGAAGAGTGTTATTTTTTTGCATGTACTTATAGTGTGTGTCTGCGAAGCTATCACTACTGCGATAATGTCGTTTTATGAGGTTAAGTTCATGGGGAAGGGGGCCATTCTGTTAAAATGAATTTTAACTACACAATAAACGCACTCGTTACACACGTTGTTATTCCGAGAAACTCGGAGCAGCAAAATGGGATAATGTTATGCGGAAATGGAATGCATTTGCTGAGGCAATGATGATGATATGCACACAACACGAGCACTTTTTCTGAAGGGCACAATATACATACAAGAATAAAACTTATGCCTATACATCCATAGGATCTAGGATCTAGGATCTAGATCCTAGGTCTAGGATCCATAGGATCCATCCATATCCATCCATTACTTACATCCATGAGCAAATGCAAAATAACAAAATAATCTTAGAGAACTGTTATTAAATCTTAGAAAACGTCCCATTACTCGTAAAATGAGTTATGAAGTAAATATTTAATGACAATGGCTGAATTCGCACCAAGTCACTTGTCATTCGTATCGTGGTAGTCATCTGCACTGGAAAGCAATATGTATCTATCTATACACATGAGACAACTGAAGGTTTGTGTTTGATATAATAAAAAAAATAAGCTGCTCTCTTTTCTGGATCAGAAAGGGAAAGCGAGAAATGGATAAAGAGTCGGACCGTCGTTGCTTATTGTGTACGCGAGAGAAGTCATATTTTTTTGGTAGTGGAAGTGACGATTGAACAAGGTCCCTCATAACCTCGGTCACCATTGCTTCATTGCTCCTTCCAATTGACTGCGTGTAATACCATTACCCTTGACTTGTGTCCCTCGCTTATTTAGCTGAAGGCGAACATCTTCTGTTGCTAACATCATAAATCTCAAAAAAATGAAGGGAAAGAGGAAAAACAGTGTTTCCTTGTATTTTTCCGCTCGTTCTCGAAAAACGTGTATATCGATATACATGCGGGAAAAATCATATACAAAAAATACTATTCAAACATGTTCCTTTCCTTTTGTTTGCTATATGTGTTGAGGCATTATCCTTTTGCAGACATCCAATTCTTACAGTTTAGCTCTCTCTCTCCCGAAAAACACTCAACTCTCAAGTCCGGCGAGTTTCTGCCAATTACATTATTTCCTGCAAAAAAATATACACATCCAGAGAGAATTGCAATCACTGGATTTTCTCTGGATTGGAGGGATCCGGCGGCACATGCACTACTTGACTTTACAGACAACAGTTTTTGACATTTCCCATTGGATATGTGTGTGTGTGTTTTTTTTATATCTGAACATGGTTTGTTCAACGAGTAAAAAGAAGAGACTCATTACTGGCGTGAATGGTTCTCTCGAAGAGAAGTTGGCTCGACCATGTGGAATGGACACGCAAATTGCAATCATTTAAGTTGTCGTCAGAGCCTTCTAAAAATATTTTAACTGGATTTTTATACCCCTTTTTTCCACTAGAGCCATTGATTTTACTAGTCCGCAAGGACTTTTTCTTCAAGCGTTCAGTATATGGAGCACTGCTTTTGTACAAATTTTTATGGCTTACCTTTTCCTGAAATCACTTGCGTCTACAGAACCACCACCAAAGACAACTGCCAAACATGAACGTGTACTTTCAATCCAAGACAGTTAAACTTAAGATTGGCGAAATAAAAAAAGGGATCCAAACCAACTACATTTTCCTGGCGTACAGAACTAGACGATTTCTTCGTTGTTGATGTATTCTGACAGGAGTAGTTGATGACAGTGTACATTTTATGTGCTCTATTCACAAGCACAGAGAGTAGGTATATGTGTTTAAGTGACCTAAGTCAATCCTGTTCTTGATGCAGCTCTCTAAATTCTTTGGGGATAAGGCTTCATCTACAGAATATTGAGAAAAACGTGAACTACATTCGCTTCATGATAAAGAGACGCGAGAGAGAGAGAGAGAAAAGCTCCTACACAAGTGTATTGTATACGCTGATATCTGTGTACTTATATCGTTTTAAAGGAAAGTGAAAGAAAGTGAAATATCGATTGGTAAATGGAGAAAGATTGCTTTATGATGTGTGGAACACACTTTTTTCTCTTGACTTCCTTCCTTTGATTCGGTACTTTTCTACAGCTTTTTTTATTTGATTTTATTTCCTTTTTTCTCAGCTCCTTTCTCTTTCCATTTGCCCAACACACACACTCCCCACTTGACTCCGTTGTATATAGTGTGCTTGGCTAAATAGAAATGTGTGTAATAGGAGCTCACACTAAACAGCGTTGAGGTAGATATATAAATACCTGGCTCCAGTATGACTACTGTTTATCCTTGTCAACCTCCGTTTGATGTGTGTAGGTGTTGCCCAGAAAAAAAAGAAGGAATCGCCCTTGTTAAGCTGACACATCCTCAAAAAAACTCCCGTTTTGAGCTTCACTTCCTCCCAGAACGAACGCACAGTGTCATCGACGGGATCTCGGCTTATGTCTCGAATTATGCACGCCTGTTGTCTTCTCTAACGTTTTATGTCAATCCGTGAAAATGACATATACGAAAAGGTCGAAGAAACGAATACTTTTCGCAAAAAAAATACAGAAAATGATTCGTGGAACTGGCATTTCTGACAAAGTGGCCATGCCAAGAGGTTTCAACCTCCAGAAATACAATTTTGCCCTTCTTTTCTCAATCCAGGAAACCTTCCAGCAAATATATATAAACCTTTCTGCTGGCCATGGCGGAAAATTTAGTAGTAGATTCGAGAATAAAATAGGAAATAGCAATCTTCTCTCTATCCAGCAACTGCAAACACCACTCTTTTCCAGTTTAGGCCTTCAAAGGTATTGTAGAAAATTGAAACACTTGAATTATCCTGCTCATTTATAATATCAATTTGAAGATATATCTGCATTGTGAGTCTACACGTTCACACTGGTTGAATTGTCTCCCTAATGTCTTTCTCCAGCAGCATCCCAGCGAATAACTGGGGTTCATAAAAAATCATGTGTAAAAGATGCAAAGTCTCCAGCCAAATCTTATTATCCTGATGGAGGAAAAAGAAGCAAAATCCAACTCCATATTCTCATGATGTGTGTAGTGTGTAAAAAGTGTAAGACGTGAGGAAAGTGGTGCTGGTTTGATTTTCTCCTGCTGAAGTGAAGAAAGAAAAAAATCATGCGGATGGTCTATCTATAAGTGTGAATTGAAAGGAGGGGATTTTTATTTGAAACATTGCACACAGTGATTCAGAGATAATGTTTATGTAAAAGAGTGCATTCAGTATGTAACAGTCGTCGCAATTTCGTGTTCAGAAAGTGAACTTGCAAATGAAATAAGGAGCAGAGAGAGGAAGGGAGGCAGGGAAAGAATTGGAATGGAATTGGCGTGTTATTTTCCCCCCAAAATCAATAAATGGCATCTGTATCTGTATCTGAGAGTGTAAAATCGACGAGTTCCAAGAGGGAAAATGGGAGGCTTCTTCTCACAAATAGAATATCCATTATCGGAAAAAGAGAGAGAAAGTACGCAGTGAATATTCAGCACTCTCTCAAGAGTGTATGTGTGTAGAAGTAGCAGAGAGAGAAAGAGGAAACAGTGAAACAGTAAAGGTATTTTACGTGTGGAAAGGAGGATTTTATGCAGCTTTTTGCCTTCCAAGAAGCAGGTTCCTTCTTTCACTTTACTGCCTTTCCATGTGCCTGTTCATTTGGGAGTTCATTAATCTGCGCCTCTCATTCTCTCCCTCGCTCTTTTAACTCTTTTTTTCTTCTGTACATTTCGAGAAGGCAGTGAGGCGTAAATCTGATTCCTGTAATGGGGAAATTTATTGATGTGGTGGTGTGTACAGGGCTGCTTCGTTTTCGTCCTCGTCGAGCGACGAATTTGTCATTTTTTGAACACTTTTCTCGCATGAAAGCTTTTTAACTTATAGTTGCTTTGCGTGCAACCATTTCCTAATATCAATGCATGCCCTTCCTCTCTCCCTTTTTCCCATCGCGGGTCGTGGGAGACGCTGGATTCCCTGGGAAAAAATTAAACGTGCAACCTGCCTCTTCTCTGCTTCTGTGTGTGCAACAATGCAGATTCACCGGAAGAGAAGACTGCCACAAAGACTTCATTCCATTCGAGAGACGAGAGCTAATGCGGTACATACGACAGAGGGGAGCGCACCGAGTATTCGAAATATGCAATAATGTTGCAAATCACAAAACCTTTTCACCATCATCCTTGTCTCTCAGACGTTCTCATTTTCTCGACTTTGTTTTTTATCTCCTTTTTATTAAAATTCTCCGCTACTTGTGTCTCAAGTACTCATCATGCATCTCCAGCGTCCTTTAATGTGCAAGCGGAGGCGGATATGAGAAAAGAAAGTGATGTCAAAGTCGAATACATGCATATGTGCATGTCAGAATTGATTTTCAAATTTTTCCCCACAACTCCCTTTAATGCGAAGGACACTTCTGAGTAGTGTCTAGAAGAAGAAAAAAATATACGAAGGCGGCCTTCGTATAAAATATTCAAATACTAAAAGTACGCGGAGAAATTGCATTTTGAGGGAAATGTATGTGTGCCGAGCAAACTCGTGTGCTCCAGCCCATGTTTGCTAGTAGTAAGGTATTACATGCGCAAACCTCTAATTCAGTCTCCTTGACCTGTTTGTTTTCGGAGATTGGATCATTTCTTGTAAAAATGATTTTGTAATTCTGAGATATAATCATGTTGGCATTTATATTCAGGTCATATGATTTCACTCGGAAGCCTTGGGTATATAATTCCTTTTAAAAGTGCTCGTTTTGTTTGAACTGTTGTAAATAGTGAAAAATATCGATATTAGAATACAGCACATATAAAATGCCTTCGGATACAAGATTAAACATTTACTCGATATATGCGCATTCGCTTTAAGCTGTTTTGGATTTGAGTGTTAGACTAACTTTGATGGCTCGTCATTTATAAAAGAGATATTAAATAGGTTAGTGATTGAATTTCCAGTTACGACTCCTACCTGTATTTTTTCTAGAGTTTATTTCTATGCCCATCAATAAATTTCCAATTACTGAACAAGATCTACAAGTTTCAATGACTTCCCTTAAGAAAACATACCTTCCTCTTTACTTTTCCTTAGTTGAGTTCACCTTATGATCTGAGTGATTCACATGACCAACTGAGTGAGTGAGTGACTGGCAGGCGCATAGCTCTATATATGTACTATATTCACTCCAGTTTGAACAAGTTGATACATACACACCATGAATAAACTTAGGTTTCATCGCCATATCCTATAAATATATAGCTTAGTACATAATCCATAGCTTTCCAGTTTGTTTTGCTTTCATCAAGGGGATAGAATGAAGGGGGAAAAGAAGGCGGACTAGTAACCATTTCCTCTAATCTCTGAAGTATTAGTTATTCCTCACTTTTTTTTACTATAAAAAAAGAAAGGAACAATCGATGCTTGAAAGGGTAGTCTAAGGAATACGGAAATTTCCAGTCAAGAACTTTCCCGTTTCTCCTTCGGAGCAGGTCTTCAACGTAGGAAAGGAGAAAGGAGGTTTTAATACGAAAGTTGCTAGTAACTGAGTAGCATTTGTAGTTAGCTTCTTTTTTTTTCTCTCTCTCTCTCTCTTTCTCTCTCCTCAGTAAGGAGATGAGGAAGGCTTGTCTAACTTAAGTGAGAAAGACTTTTCTCCGTTGGAATAAGTTAAATGACTAGTGTGACTGTTATAGCAGCTACCACAACTTCCACTTACAAACTTCACATTTACTTTCATGAGAAGATTTGTGTTCTTTTAGAAATTTTCCTTGCTTGTTTGGCGAAAGTGAGAAAATGAAACTAGGCTCCCACCAAACACAAACATAATAGTTCCGGGTGGGCGAGGAAAATTACATGGAAAGCAAACTGTGATGTTGATAATGATGATCATGAGTTGAATACTAGCCTTTTCACCGAATGGTCATTGCATTTTTATGGATGCATGGATGACTCCTTCTTGCCCGTGTGTGTGTGAGGAGCTTCCCTATTCATTCCTTTTTTTTCTCCTTCTTCTTGTATGTGTGTGTGTGTGTGCGTGCGTGTATCTACTAAACATTTTTATTCAGTACGCTTTCCCGTTCAACTTGCTCCTCTCCATTTTCTTTTCTTTTCTCTCTCGATGATTCTTCTTCTTCAAACTTGATGTGATGATGATAGATAAATTCGACTGCTCAGTTTTCCGCCTCTGAAAAGCAGTTTGCTGCTGCTGCTCTGGGCTCAAAGCGAGCCATTTGATCATGTACGCTCCACTATTCCCTTCTCTTTTCAGCCGTATCGCACACATATGCATAGAAACACTGTATATTTTTGTGCCGCGATGTGTGCAGCCTTCCAAACCTGAGAAGTATATCTTTCCCATTTTCTCCTTCTTCTTCCTCTCGCCTAGACTTCTTCTTGTTTAGCATCAACATCACTACGTAGTTTTTGCTCTCTTGTCGTTTTGACCACCACAGGAAAAAAGAAGCTCGTTCTCTGGGAAAAGCGGAGGGGGGAGAGGGGAATATGTACAAGAAGAGAAAAAGAAGAGTTAAAAAAGCTTTTTTTTTTCAAGTGAAAGTTTTGTAATTATATCTCCTCATGTCATGTTGAATGGAAGACGGAGAGAAAAACTTTGGATTTGTTGGTCTGATGCACAAAGTGGAAATGAAAGTTACGAGAAAAATTAGAACAATCTTTACTTCAGCGACGTACATAATATGTATCTATATACGAGGAACAAAAAAAGCTACCTTTCTCTATGAGAGCCAGTCGGTAGAGAATATTAGTAAAAAGGCAAAAAAAAATCTTCCTCTTCGTTTCAACGTTACCATTATTTTGTTCCATCCACTATCCTTCCTTCTCGACGAGATGTAATTAAATACGCAGCGAAGCTTGTAAAAAAAGTGTGAATGCATGTATGAAGAGAGTATCAGAGAGAGAAAAGAGAGAGAGAGAGAGTGGTACACAATCAGCCATGCTCTTTTTTTGTCCGAATTGGTAGATGTGTTGAGCATGTCGTCGGGAAAACCACGTTCACAAATTTAGCACTGGAAATATTCGAGGTGAAATTGTACAAGTTTCTGGTTCCAGGAAAACTTCACACCGTGATATGATGATAACGTTGCTGCTGCTGACCTGTGCTCGAGTAGGAGCACACATTATTAATATATTCATTGCCACATATTAGCAAAATGAAACTTTTTTTCTCTAACCATCTCCTTGATCACGGACCACTCGAATTTCATAAATTTCTTCTCTCGTCCCCGTTTTTACAACTGTGTGAAATGTAGTGGATATGTCCTTGTAAGTGTAGAAAAGGAGAGGGAGAGGAAATGTTTTTTATCACTTCATTCGATATGCTCCCTTTTTTCTCTCTTTTTCCAAGTTCCGCTCTCATGACATGCTACTTTTATTTATCTGTGAGCAGCATCATTGGGTAAAAATGGGGAAAATTGAAGGGAAACTCATATGATTTCGATATTTCTTTTCTCTCTCTGTACATGTTGGTGGGTCGACGATACTCCATTTACTTCCTCCAACTACCACTCCCACACTCCTCTTTCCCCTGACAAACTAGGACGTGCCCATTAATTAACGTCAACTCTCATTTATTATCCTGCCTGCAGACGTGAAAATTTATTCGTCAATTTCAAAATTCACCCCTCCTAAATACTGTTTATCTCTCTGGGCATAGGAAACTGAGGAAGAGAAAGAGAGAAGTTATTTCTCGTCGACTTGGTTCGCATATACTCTCCTCTACACCAGAGTCAGAGACTCCTGCGACGTGTGCCTTGCACCGGGAGTAAGCAGTAGGGGGAAAAAAGTTGTAGTTTTTTTCTCCTTCAAAAAGTACATAAATGTGGAGAAAGTACACACTTCTCTTGGAATATATAAGAAACCAGGTTCTGTTCCGCTTCTCTATTTCTGTTATCATCACTCGGGCTTGCATTCCTTGAGCGGGGAGAAAGAGCTGGAGAAAGCGTCGACAGCAAGTTTTCCATCCAAAATGGTCCGAGTTGTGAAATTCAAGAAGACGCGAAAGAAGCTGGTTCAGTTCAAATGAGATTGAACTTTTTTCTCTCTCTCTCTCTCTCTCTCCGCCATATATTTTCTCCCTGAGCTTTATAGTACTCGGCTACTTATTACACATACACGAGGTATATTAGTAACTCTTCAAGTGGAACAAAACAAACGGCGAATGTCTGAAAACAAGGGAAGAGATATGAAGTTAGAATACAAACGGAAATCAAATCTGCTTATCTTCACTTCATATTCCGTCCAAAAAAAACGTGCGCTTCCAACACTGCACACAGCAGTGTACTCTCCTGAACCTGACTCTTGTGTCGACGGTTTGTCTCTGATATATTTTTTTGAAAGCGAAGCATTTCTCTCCTTTTCAAAGGATTTTTTTCCTAAGGATTCCCAATCCTCTGGAAAAAGAACCCTACTACATGTCACCATATTCTTGAGTGAAATCAATTCAAAAAGTGCGAAAGTTTCTCTATCCTGGTGAAATTTGATGGTTCTACCTATAGAAATTATTGTGTGCAAGTTAAATTTGTAAAGTATAAAACTAATGTCTGTGATAAGCTCATTTTTAACAGCTTTTCTTTACACTGTGTTCATCGTTAAATATATATAAAAAAAAGCAGTGGAGATGCGAGTAGTCGGAGGACTACCATGCGATCCTTTGACGTAGGATGGATTAGCACAATATCTTTCCAGTTTGCTGTTTTGTGGTATTTCTCATTGACGCTGGTGTGAATCATTAAGCGTAACAAATACATCAGGATATTCCACTTACAGCGAAGAGTAACGAGAAAAGAAAGGAGGATATACACAATATATTATAGTGAAGGGTTTTTGCCTGGCTAAGCTCTTTTGACTATGGTGTAGTAACTGCATCACGTAATATTCCAGTCGACTGCTCTTTGATCTTGTTGCAAGTCCAATGTGACATTGAGTGTGTGTGTGAGAGGGAGAGAATCTGCCGTTCATGGAAAATCTTCTTAATTTGTCGTGTAAATTTTGAAGCGTAAAGCATCCTCGCTTTTATTTAAGCCCTGCAGTTTGATTTTCCCTGTGTTTTTAGCGTGAACGTCAAGTTGGAGCTGATGAGCATTTATCAATCTCGTAAATGACATGATTACATGAGTGACAACATTGTGAAAGAAGTATTATATCATGCATGAGTTGGATGAGTGCACACTGCACAAAAGTTGTCAACGCCGTGATTGTGACGACACACCAGAACCAGAAGAGATGAGAGGAGGGGGAGGGTTTTCAGCAAAATTACACACACACACATACGTACACAGCCAGAGTTTCTCATTTTACTCACCCACTTCGTTAATCCTCTCCATTTACTGTTTACGTTTTGAAGGTTGAGCGGCGGTGAGAGGTTTTAAAGTGCGGATAGCTTACTCAAGCGTTCATGTAGCACTTTCCTCGTCGCCAGCCTTTCTCAACAAAGTAAATACATCCGTAATACGTGTGATGTCACTTCGCCGAAATCTTCTTTGTCTGTGAGGCAACGTAATTTTTAAGATACCGAGAAAATTATGGTATTCCTCTTCCCGTCTCGCCTTGTCTCACTTTGGCGCGTCTTCTCCCTCGAAATTCTGGGATTGGAAAGAAATCGCTCAGCCACACTTGTCAAGGAGTAAAGTAACTCTTATCAGCTACTTCCTAATTCCTTACTCGTGTAGTCATCTTGTACGTTTCCTGCTGAGAGAGGAGAACGGAAGAAGGGGAAAAATGTTATAGTCAAAAAAGTGTTTGCGCATAGCTTACAATATAGATATATACATTTTTTAATTTGTAGCTCTTACCATAACCGCACCTTTTCAACATCCATTATTTCACAATGGATGGACAGTAAATCCACTGTGATGATTATGTAGCTCGGCGGAGGAAAGTCGAAGATGAAGTGCGACGTAGGTTTTTTACTATGCTTTCCCGATGGAGGAGGAGGACTAGTCAAAGCGGCTAAACCACAAGTAAAAGCTAGCGTGAACGACGAGAGGGATGAGTTGTTGCAAAAAAGCCGGCTTTTATCCTTTCGTCCTTTCCATTTCTCATGAATTATTGTACAAGCTGGAGAAAATACACTTGTCTTCTCAGTTCCGTGAAGACCTTGTGTTATCACATTTTCCCTAGTTGTCCCCTCGTGTTCCCTCGTCGTGGTGATATCTTTACAGACCTTCCTTGACATGTACGCAGTCGACGAAAGAAATAATACGCTTCTTTGGGGAAGGAGAATGTACTCTGGGAACGAACTCGCATAATTCAGAGAAATACGTCGAAAATGTAATATCCTCTCTCTTAAGTATGCTGTCTTTAGTTTCACCCAGTTTGAAAATGAGTGCCTTTCCCATCGTTCCTCTCCCTTTTCTGGCGGTGCTAATAATATCGTTGAACTGAACACAATTTGCGTTGGATGTATATTCACAAGAGTCGTTTTTATGTATAACTTTCCACATTTTTCTATTCCATATTTAAAAAGCTTCTAGTTTCAAAGTCGAAATTAATTTCCTTCTTGTAGTCAATTATGCCAATGATATATCAACTGCGTAGACTTCCTACATTTTGTGATTCTATCTGAATTAAAGTAATGTTTTTCTTATATCTGGTTCGAGTCACAAAAAAAGCCGTTGAAGACTGAAGAGAAAAGTAATGGAAGACTTGTTACTTAAATTTGTCCATTAATTAAATTGTAATTAATGTTTTCCAACTATTTCTTGAGTAACTACAAACAACGATAATTCGATTGAAATGAGCTGCGAATTTCTGCATGGTGGAGGAAAAAACTTTGTTTTTGTGTCAAGTGACACTTCACGTGAGTGGAACGTCTGGGCTCTTGTTACGTCTAGTGAAATTTCGTGTGTGTATGTGTGGGACTGATTGGATGCGAATGGAATAATAAGTAATTCCCTGGAAGCCCTCCTCTCCCAGTGATTTATTGCCTTAGCCGTGACACTCGAAATAACTTTGAAGGTCATTCCACTTCCTGCGTTGTGTGAACACTGTGTGGTAGTAGAGTACAAGACAGGTCAAAGGAGCAAATGAGAAGATGAATTATGTATGCAGTTAAGTTAGCATAATTTAGGTTGGAAATGAATGATGACACCTGGATATATTTATGCGAGACTTTCTCCCTTTCCTCCTGTGTTGTGTTGTTCTGCAACCGCCGTGTCGCATATGCGGGTGTAATTTTCAAAGTTGTTCAGGTTGAAATTTCATATTATATATTATTTCGTGAGCTACAAAATCCAAGCAAGTTCTCCAAGTCCGGGTATTTTTTCTTTTTTCTCTCTCTCTCGCCTTCCCTTGTTCCAACAGTTTTCCAAAGTTTGTAGAATATTCCATCCGTCAGTCGGGGAAAAAAGAAGTCAAGTGGTGCGTGTGTATCTTATCTTGTCTTTGAAGACTCTTTCTGCGTCGTACACCAATACAAGATAATATTTACACAAAAAGAGGACGAGGAATCCTCTCTCTTATTTTCCTCCGTCCAATCCGCTAAATCTCTATACGACATATTCAGAGGCACATTTGGAATTGATTATCTCTCATGTTATTGTACACCATGTACTCAACTTTTCTCCCGTTCTCGGCGGCGATACAGCTTTCCCCGAAAAGAGGCTTTCACTCATTTCATTGCTTTCTCTGGCTCGGGAAGCGAATCAAATTTAGCGCTTACTTCTTTGAAGAAGAGACGGAGAAAATGAAAGAAAGGGAGTCGGGCAAAAAAGAAGAAGTGTGTATGTGTATTGTATATGGGAAAGAGAAGAAATTGCAAATAAAAACGAGAGCTTTGTTGAACTACATGGTCGTTGTTGGTTGTGGTGATGGTGGTGTATCTGGCGAAAATCTATTTCGATTGTTTCCTTGTCAGATGGCCATATTATTTGTGCAAGAGGAGTAATGTAAACACAGGACATGCTGGAGTTGCACTATTGCCGGAATGAATGGAGCAATTTTATTAGTTGTTTCTTGGCTTACTTTGTCTACATTTATTGCTCCTTAGCGTTGAAAGGTAAAGTTTGACGAGAGACGAATAGGGAGCTACAACAAAATACAAGACTTGCACAGATAAAAACACACTCACACACCGAGTAACAAATACAAACAAACTGTCAGAGGATGTGTAAGTAGGTATATAAAAGTGTACACATGTGTGTGTGTAAGTTATTGCAACCAGAAGATATTTATTATTATATTTCGGCCGAGCTCTGAGCTTCTGCAGCGAGGTTGTAGCAAAGTATTACACATGGCGGAAAAGACAACTCGCAATTTACTCTGATAGGAATGATTAATATAGGAAGTAGTTGGTAATAAATTATATAAGTTGGATGGATGGATAAGATGAGGGAAGAGAAGAGGAGAAAAAAATATACGTTATATCCATCACTTTGTTATTGTTTGAAAGGTCGGTTATTTGATGGTTTTGAGTGACTATGGTTTTCTTTCTTTCGCCCTCCTTCCTTCTTCGTGTTGTTCCCTTTCCGGCTCTTGTTGGTATTTACTGTGTCCTTGTATATTTACCTTGTAGAGGGCCTTAGGGATAATCCCTTTTGTGTGCTCTGCTTTCCCTCGTGTTCACCAGAGTTCCGCACAAACGCGAAAGGCACTCAAGCCAGAATTATAGTTATACGCTTCTGAAGGTGAAAGAGGAGGGTGTGGGTACCTTGCTCCGTCAAACGTGCACTTCAGACAGGATGATACACACAAATTCATGTGCATTGACAAGTGGTATAATAATATTATGTTGAATTTAAATACACATCCTGATACCTGATGTATTTATACAAGTTTAGTATGGTGAAGGTTTCAGTAGCAGACGGTAATTGAAAGCAAATTTTTTTTTTGGCTGGGCTTCAAAGCAGCAAAATTTCTATCTCCTTGTGCATATGTACGTGTGGGAGAGATCTGCTAGCTTAAATTGTTTTTGTGGTCACTTTCCTTCTCATTTGTATTTCTATTCGAGGGTTATATGCAGACATACGAGGGGGATATCATCATCCCAGCACATCATTTACTAGGTCTCTGGAAATTTTCCAAATCACTTTAGCATAACTGTTACGAACAGCCTCTCTGGTGACTTGTCACTCGAAGATTGAAACGAGAAGCCAAGAGAGCTTGAAACGAGTCGATCCCATTACCTTTTTCAAAACGAGAAATAATGTGGAGAAAGTCGTGCTCGATTTGGGTTTCATGGCAAAAGAATTAAGTATGTTGTAAAGCATTCTTGTAACGTACGAACGCATAAACGGAACGTTTTAGCGTTTTCTCTGAAGAAGAAAAAAATGTTATTCAATATCCGTTCTGGTTGAGTATGCAAGTATTATTTTTTTACTAGTCATGAATAGTTTTAGAGGGGAGACTGAATGTCTCGTGTCATATCTCTGGTCGTGAGTACCTACCTAAAAACCTTTAATTGATTAAAGTTGCGCAAAGAAAGAAGATTGCATAATATAATGTTTGGTGACTGATAGGGAATATATTTTTTTTACTTATATTTCTTCACAAGTATGGCCCTCTGCTCAACGGTCGTAATGATGACAGCGATCACGAGTCGAATTATTATTTTTTATTTGATAGTTACAAGCGGCATTGTCGACTGGCGAACGAATGGAGCACACACACACTTCTTGCTTCGTAAAAAATGGAATACAGTGGACGATGCTATCGTTTCGAGTACGTTTGCAGCATGTTGAGCAGTAACAGCGAAGGAGAAGAAAAAAATTTTATGGCTATCATCTCTCGCGCAAAAAGAGGCGTCCCGTCTATTCTCCCATACGGAGACGTTCACAATGTCCTAATTTTATGTATGTCTTGTTTCGCTCATGAAGAAAAAGAAAAAGGGAAAGGGAGAAGAGAGAAAGAGAGAGAGAGAGAGAGAGAGAGAGAGAGAGAGAGGAAGAAGAGAGGAAAAACAAGTCTCATAAAAAGCCTAGTTAAGACATCGTACGATGACTACAATAATCGTCTTTGTTGAAGTTTATTGCCTGTTTCTCCACCCATGTTGTCTCTCATTAGGGATTTTATCTTCAATCTGTGCAATGAACGAGCATGACTTAAGAATTACTTTGGTGAACGAATGGATGAAATACATGCACCACTAATGTTTTCTCTACTAATCTCTAATACACATTCCAAGTCCGATGCTCACATCCACTAAAGAAGAAGAAGAGAAAAAACTTGCAAACGAGCCCTTCCTCCTTTAAAATATATAGGTATTTACTTTTTCTTTCTCTCTCTCTCCCTTGTGCTTGGCATTGGCATGGAATGTGGAGAGAGTAGTCGTGTTGGCATGTGTTTAGCTCTTTATCCACATGCAATCACTTTACTTGAATTTGAGTGATTTACTCAAACAATTGTCTAAATACTTCTATACCCCCCTTATGACAACGATGGTTTGACAGAAAAAGTATACCACTTCTACACTACTCCCTGTGGAACATACCAACTCATAATGTGATGTGGAAGAAACAAAAGTTGTGCAGAGGGGATATGGCATGCTGCTGGCCCAGGGAAAATGTACAAGTACTCACTCGCTAAATCTTGATAATACTTCTTGGATATGAGAATATATATCTATCCCGTTTTTATTTTGCTCTTTAACCTTCTTTCTCCCTGGTTCTTTTCACTGCATTTCTCAATCGCCTTTCTTTTCCCCGCTTTTTCTTTCTTTCTTTCTCTCGAAGACGCGGCGGCATTACAACTTTTCATGTGAGTAATATTTGGAATTTAGTGGTAAACTTTTTTCCAATAATTAGGAACTCTGGTTATATTTATATGGATAATACCTACAAGTTTTTGAGATGGTTATTCTCTCCTTCTTTACGAGCTGACAAAAGAATATTGTGCTCCTGTTACTCGACCCATTCTTTCTAAACGTATTATCATCGTGGTCATCATCGTCATCTCAACAGCCTTGTTGGAGTGAGGAGCAGAAGCATGTAACCCTTGTCTCAAGGATTTCTAACTCTCCTTCATCCCACCAACAAGGATAGAGAAAGAAAGAGTGAGTGAGTGTGTGTCTGTAAAAGTGCCACACTGTACCATCGTCCGATGCGCTCGTGTGTGGTTCTCGTGGCGGTAGTGAAAGGAGCCTGAGACGTGGGATTGATGATAATTACGTTGAAATATGATGACTAGATACAGAGTTTACGCATGCTGGATTTTCAGTTAGTTAGGGAACTGTCGAGTAAACCAATTTATTGGCTCATCTTTTTCCCAAGTAAGTGGATGATTCCCATTTTATAGTGTAGGTACATTTTACACTCAAGACACGAGTCTAGTAGCTTGCCACTTATTATATGCATATCACGGCCTAACTTCGTATACCTACACAATATCCCTTTTCATCCTCTCTCTCTCTCTCTCTCTCTCTCTCTTCTTTCTCAATTGGCTCACTCTCTTCCTCGTTCCACTTCGTTCCTTCTGCTTATCTGACCTTTAAATGGAAACCAGTATTAAATAAGAGAGTGTATAGGGCTCGCACACGTATTGTTCCCCTTTCTCAGCTCATGTATATGCTTTTTTATAACTAGTCACATCCTTGGAACATATGCACACATACACACACAAAATGTATAATATATTCCTAGATTATATCCTTGTCTCAAGTGGAGTTTTTGGGTAGTAGTGGAAATCAAGTTTTAGTTGTCAGAGAGCAACAATTTTTTTCCACTTCTTCTTTCTTCTTTAAGATAAAAAGTGAGTGAAAGGAATAATATATGTAGAAGGCAATCACATATAATGAGAGCACAGGGTTATAGTGTAGGTAGCGAAGAGGAACGAGAAGGTTTGCACGTTTATATATAGCTTCATGTGTTGGCATTAGGTACGTTACACACAAAAAAAGCTATATAATATGTGCACATGCCGTTATGGTTCAGGCAGAAAACAGCAATCGAATCTGTGGGGTCCTCTAACAAAGGTTATTTATTCTATGGGTCTTTGCCATCGCAGCTACTCACTTTTCTCTCCCCGTGTAGATATGCTTTCCTTCATCCAGAGCCCTATTTCCGTCCCGTTTTTCTCTTATGCTTACTTTTTGTCATGAAAGAAAGTTTTTTTCTGTATAAATTTTGTAAAATGAGGTTTTCGAGGGGGAGAAAGAGAGAGAGAGAGAGTAAGCATGGAAAGGAGAGAGAGAAAAAATCCTAGAGATGTGAACCTGCTGGTCGTGGTCAAAGTTTGAAACTTGACAATGCCTTTCTCTTCCGTTCCTTGTCCTCGTCCTTATGAAATAACGTTTGCTTTGCTCTGCACTTCCATGCAACGAAGAGGCGGAGGAAGAAGAGAGAGAGAGAAACTTTATTTACAAGAGGATTGGATTCGTTCACTTCTCAGCTTTCACGGTGTGAGTGTTACTACAAGTTTCTACAAAAGTTGCATTCAGCGCTGAGAACAGTGTTTTCTCCAACTCACATACACAAATGTACATATATATGTATTTCCTACC
>JAQFZW010001346.1:0-28645 GCA_034687055.1 Heteromurus nitidus
AGTTGTCTTCACTGGAACAGGCTTAGTTTGCTGCTGGATTGGATGAACATCATTTCCCCTTGGCTGCTGGACAAGAACATTTTCTTGAGGCGGCTGCGACGAGAAAAGTCGCATTAATTTGAAGTCTTTGGTTTTGACATCTGGTATGGCTCCTTTCCCGATAAGGGGCCATTCAAAAAGAACGTTTCGAATTTTGGATCCCCCTGGTCACACATCTGTCACGGTGGCTGTTACCCCACCCCCTGCATGAAGATCACCCCTGAAGGTATCCATGACATGGCGAAAATGTTGTTGGACGAAGGGGCGACAGTGGAATCAACGAACAAGAACGGTGAAACGCCTTTCCAAAGTCTGTCTGGGAGAACTTCGTATTTCATTGCAGATGAGCTGAGGACATCGGCCCTGTTACTATCGAAGGGTGCCTTGGTTGATTCCTTGGAGGCGGCTCAGGCCGCCTTCCTGCGCGCCATTCGTGGTTCGGATTCCTTGCGACGAATTCGAGAAGTTCGTGAATTCGCTTTTGAAGCAAGGGGCGGAACTAACGGAGAAGGGAGCCAACGTAGACGCACTATAGATACGCATGGACTAACGCCGCTGGAGAGGTGGATCAAAACCGCATCCGTGCTAAATCCGGAAGTGCTCCTATTGTTCACCCCAAGAGACCAAGAAGAGACTACTCCACTGAAAAGTCCAGATGCAACCAATATCCTCTTTCAGCTGGCAAAGTACGATGAGGGTAGTTTGGGGGAAGCTGAGTTGCTCCAAATTGCACAAAGCAAGCTTTTGACATCGGCGGATTTTCGCGCAGTTGACGAGACGGGGGAAAGCATCTTGCATTACGCCGCTAAGTGCAGAAAAGCTTCTCTGCTCAAATATTTCTTTCCCAACTTTCCAACTTTCTTCTTATCCTCAGTTTCGATTTGTCAAAAATGCGCATAATATTTACTTCTCGGAACTCATAATGAGAAAAATGAATGCAAAAATGCAGAACCAAGTGAATCAGTGCGTTGGTCGACCACAACTCACAAAAAACCCAAAACTTTCGGTAAAAAGGTAGCTAATAATTTACTCGTAGAGAAGAGCAAACGCAACACCCCCAGGATGTCCTCATTTCCAGCAAACCCTCGTATCCAAATGACTTTTACGTTTCCTCACAACTTTCTCTCCGTTCTGACAGTCAAATCTATTCCGATTGCAAAATGAAAAGACCCAACTCTGCACATTTTCTTCATCCTTTAAGTCCCATCATAACTCTACATTAAAAAATTGGATCTGACTTATTCCGAACAGTTTCATTTCGCAACGCATACACACAACCTTTCAGGATATCAGCTTTCCCTTCTGACTCTCATTTCGGAAGCTAAACGTGCACCCAATGAAAATTTTGATGTTGTATTGAAGGATGAATTAACGTTTCATTATCTGCCAAATCCAACGTCATTTTTATTAACTTAACTTTGACAATGGATAAGCATTCTAATTAAGCATATAACTCTTAGTCAGTATATTATTAATTTGCATATGTCTAAATCCGTGTGCTTTACATTACAGGAACTGAGATAAAACTCATCATGAGTTCCTCAGCAACAATCGAATAAGTGATATATTTTTGTCTGCACTCTTTTAATATTATATGAAGATGAAACTTCATGTCAACTTCGTCACCAAATATTGTTCATTCCCTAACAACAAAATTGATAGCCGCATAAGTGCACTGCCAAAAGCTAGCTTAACATATTTCTGGTTCTCCACAACAAAGACTAGTACTGTGCCACCCAAAAATAGAACATGTAAATAAAACACAACAGCAATTTTATCTTTCATCGAAATCATTTTTGGCAGTTGACTTCTTTTCCCTGCCTCAACGATATTATCCCACTCTGCAATCCTCTCAAACCATTCAGACCACTTCTTGTCCAGAGCTGATTCAAACAAAGCTCGAAAGTTTCTCATAAATATCTCCGGAGGAATTGGCACATGCTCCAAATGCCAGATTTTGTAGGTATGCCCAAATCCCTCTTTGCCAATCGTAATATCTCCTGGATCCCCACCCTTTCCACTCATATGCTCCAACAATTTGTGGTAAAGTTTGGAAACATCCTCGAATATGCCCACGAACGCACTCGTTGTACATTTCGACAATTCCTTAAAATAAAAGTCGATCGATGTCGACGACATTTCCTTCAATTCAACAGTGTTTCGTGGACGGTAGATCAACTCTTGGAAATTTGCAATATCATCCACGGAAAACACACTCGTGTTCTGAAGGTACAAAAACTTGTCGAGGCTGGTTATCAGTGACTCCTTCGGGAAGGACGCTAGCGGATGGAAATGTTTAAAAATTGAGTCAATACTCATGTCCTCTCTGAGCGTTTCATTGTTCAATTGAGAGTACAAAGTGAACTTTTGTTGGAGAAGTTGCTGGAATTTGGTCACTCTACGTTCTTTTGTGAGGGGCGCTGTCAGTGTCTGGATTGTTTTCGCCTCGAAACATTCCTTGAGAACTATAAGAACTATCATCCACGCACCACATAACAATTTAAACTTGTGAACGACCCTTGTTCCTTGCGTGAGGAGCATCGTGTAAACAACAAGCAGATTTCCCAACTTGTCTCCAGCACTCTGGGTGAATCCTTTTACTCTCCCACTCACAACATTCACAAATATCCCAGTGGCCAGACCAGACGTCAGCAAGGCCATCCAGTTTCCGTAATCAAAAGCCGCAGTCAAACCTTCCATCCAAAAACTTTGCATTATCGGAGGAACGCAAGTTATGAAACGAACCGCATTACGAATATTTGCAGACGCGTGAATATGATACGGCGTGACATACATTTCGTCAGCGACATACGGCGGAGAGGGGTCAAGCAATAATGTGTCTTTTGTGAATGGGATTTTTAAGCTAGAGTACAATGCGGAAAGTAAAATATCCTCGACGATAACAGACTCTTTCCGTCCCAGAAATTGTAGAAAATAGACATTTCCAACCCTTTTGAAGGGATTGGATTGCTCAGGTGTTTCAATACTGTCCTGTTCCAACCGATATTGGCTGGAACTGTAATAAAAGTCATCGTCCGTCCCATTATATATTTTCTGGAAACTGTCCAATTTAAACTTCGCAAACAATCCGAAAACGACTCTCCTCGTTTCCAGTATCGAACCAACGTTCGAAACACCTTTCGCCAGCGTGTGAAATGGAAACAGTTGTTTGATGTTCTCCGTCGACGGACAAATATAGTGTTTCGACGAGTAGTGGTACTGATGGATACACGGGAAAAGCGAAAGAAATAACGTGAACTGGTAATAATCCAGCCAGAATATTTTCGTAATCAAATTCCGTTCTCCGATTTGTACTTCACGATCAGTTTGAAGAACGAATACCATAAGGTTGACAGAATGCACAACTACATCCTGGTCTGCACCCCTCAAATGTAGCCAGAAGTAGGTCAACTTTCCAAAAACATAATCATATTTACTCGATGGCGCATAAAGATCCCAGTAATCAATTGACTTTTCCACAATTGCTCGAAATCGATAAGCATTTGGTGGCGTGTACACCTTCCCCGAGGGAGATTGTAAACGGTGATCGAAAATGGGGTCATAAATGGTTTGGGGGAGTACACCTTCGTCTCCATACAGTCCCAAAAACCAGTGTTTACAGAATGGTGGCGAAACGAATATCTGCAAAGAACATGTCCTTCTTGGAGGAGGGATGGTCCTTCTTGCACTTTCGAATCCATTTTTGTGTGTAGGATTAAAAGTATGTGTGACAAACGAAGGACTCGGTGCGATAGCACAATTAAGAGAGCCGTAATCGAGTTCTGCATCAGACAGCATGACGTACTTCAAGACGGACAAGATTAGGGGAACGTTCCATGGCGATATCTCGTAGAAATTGGCATCTTCCCACGTCGCCATTTCTTTTAAAGTTGGGTGCAACATCAAGCTTGCCTGAATGCAAAAGTTTAAATGCTTTTTATATAATTTCGGACAAAAAACCAACTTCAACTTTGAAAGCGTGTAGGAAATAATTATATAATTTGAGTACCAACCTTCGTAATTTCTATGGAGACAACTTGAATCGTACACTCCTCGAAGATTGTGAGTTGAGGATTTAAATCCAGTTTGTTTGCTGCCAACATGGATACACACCACGCAGAAGGAGGGAGCAGAAGTAGATTAATGAGACACACCGACGTTAGCATTGTTAACGACGAAAGGTCTCTGGTAGTCGTCGATCAAAACAATTTTGTGGTATTCAAAACCTCTAAATAAGATACTGCAGCACCAAGTTTTGACGGTATTGGGAAATAATTTAGAACATTATTGCCTTATATAATACAAATACGTATATTTATCGACTATTTTCGAGCTCGAACTTTGCTGGAAAATTTTCAAATTTAAAGACGAGAGCTTAGTCCTGAGTTGAAGCGGTCTTTGGTATAAAAGAACAAGTAAAATTGTGCTACTGGGTTATCTTACATTGGAAAAAGACTGCGGGCTTCCCGTTGGCTGTGGTTAATTTTTTTGTGGCCTTCTTCCTCATCGATTTCAAAGTAACGGCCAATCATATACGAAGTAGCGTATGACAAGGATCTAGATCTCATTAAATTTTCATCGAAGAGAGTAATATCCGGGGAGGGACGTAACCTTCTGGGAATGACGCAAATTTGAATGCAGAATTGATCAATTTTATATGTCGTCCGGCTAAAATCAATATTTGACAGCGGCATAATATGCATAACTGTTGTCACGTACAAGATTATGACAAGAGCGTTCCACTACAGGACAATTTGTTGCGACTGTGGGATGTGCGAAGGAACCTGAAATAGCCATCAGTTTAGCGATGCTTGTAGCAGCATTTGACACACAACGTTGTTATTTATTTTAGTAAAGACTAACGACATCAGGCCTGCTCCCACTTTGCATTTACTTTTTTCTCTATGCGAACAGCGTACTTTGTGGAGATAATAAAAAGGAGAACCCCTGAATCCTTGTAATTTATTAAGCGGCCGAAAAGATATTCTTGAGCAGGGAACTATATTCTCTAAAATGTTATTTGTAAACTCCAAAGTAAAAATGGTGGTTGGCGTGTACATTCTGATTTCTCTTGTGTAAAATGTAAAGGCCAAAATAACTTTATTTCAGAAACAAAAGATCGAGTATCGTTTTAGTTTTCCCGAGTTGAAACCTCCTTCACAAATTGAATTGAATTACTAAGCCGGAACCTGTTAATAACAAGAAACAAAAATATTACAACATTTTACAAGGAAACAAGTTTGCAATCAGATTTAAATGGTTGATTCAGAACTATATTTTCACCTCGCAGATGCAATCGTATTTTTCGTTTGGAACATCTAGTGTAAATCGTAGAACACCAGCTACGCCAACTCGATATTTCAAAACCCAGTCGGTCGCGATTGGATCTTGAGAGACCCACTCGAATATTTGAGGGCTTGTCGTCCACAACCCACGAATCCAGTAAAAGCCCCCTGCATTGACCCCAAGTTATAGGCAAGGTCCTCAAGCTCTGAAAATGTTTCGATATACGCTCCAAACGCAGAATTGCCGTATACCCCTTTGCAATATTGGTCCACTTGTTCAGGTAGAAGCTGCAAGCCAACAACCCAATCGGATCAAAATTGTGTCATTTCTCTTTCAGAGAATCTTAAAGAGCTAAAAATGCGCAGCAAAGCTAACTTACGGAAGTTAAACCACGGAAGTACATACTCTTCTTAAGGGACGGTTTCCTTGTTCCATTTGCGGCCAGTCGTAAACCTGCTATCAGATCATTTTCAGTTCTCAATTCCTGACCTGTTAAATAAACAAAATTGGTAATTTTTTAAAAAACAGTTTGAGCTTTCTTACGCAGCAGCAGTAACTCAAGCTTATTTTAACCATTGAGAGAAGTCCCTTGCCCAAACGTTACCAAGACCGAGAGGGCGACTAGTAAAGTAAGAATATTTGTCGAATGCATCTTCAATTATGCGGCTGAGTTGGAGGGAGACTGAAAAAAGTTTGTAACTGAAAGAACAAAACTGGCCACAGAGTTATGCTTCGAGTCAAGTGTGTGGCCTGGCGATATTTATACCTGGCAAATTGAAATTGCAACCGAATCTGATTTACTTCGCTGGCATTTCATTTAAATGATTAGGAAAGCATATGAAATCAATCATTCCAGGTGATTTAGTTGGGCTCTCCATGCCGAAAATCCAGCGGATGCAATCAATCATAGATAGATCATGCATTTGGGAACTTCCAATGCCAATGACTTGATAGTAAATATTTATCACACGTAATCAATCAAAGGAACTTAACAATTTGTGCTGAATATATTATTATTATTCACCAAATGACCCAATTTTCGGAGGCACATATTTTTGGCAGTGATGTGCGTCAACAAAGATGGATTTAAACAAAAAGATTGATCGTTTATTTCCGTGACATTGATTTATATTGATTAACATTAATCCTGGAATTTCCTCTGCAAATGCACGGTGATAAATTGTAACATTACAATTACTCAATTTCACTGATTACTCAAATTCATAGCCCATTCCAAAGTTAAGGTATCCCACGTAGCTACTTGATTGGTAGCCTATAGTAAACCTAGTTAGCCCACAATACGTCATTCAGGCAAGTGAGTTGATATATAAACTGATGCATGTGAGCAGCAAATTTATGCAGTTGACATTATGCAATAGTTACAGCTTGCGGATAAAAATAACCAACCTGATCAATCCAACCTTACATTTTATTTTCTGGTACATCATGGCAAAAACAAGTTTTCTGTACATGCTTCTTCCGTTTTTGTTCTGCCTTCAGCAGAAGATAGCATCAGCAAAACCAAACTTGAGTTTCAACCAGGAGCCTAATCAAACAAATACTTCAGGTTTATATGAAACAGAAACTGGATTGTAATTACTCAAAAATCTTCTTTTATTTGAATTTAAAATTTCTAAAATATTGGCTATTTTGTAGATGTCTTCAGCACCAAAGCTCTCGAATACATTGGAGCTGTTGACGGGAAGAGCTACTTCTATGAGATGATCCCTCAACAAGCAAAACACCCATCTAATTTGCTTGCATAGAACACATCCGACATGGTTTAATACTAAACTACATCAATGCAAATTAAATGTTAAAAAAAAAATTTTTCCTTTCAAATAATTAAGAACTGGCCTAATGCGAAGCTGTTTTGTGAATCCGTCGGGATGCATCTGGCAACGGTGACTTCTGTGGCGCAGTATAATTTCCTTGCAAATGCAATCTTCCCAAGCACCCGTGAGTGAGGCTCTGAGCTACATTAATCTGTCGAGATAAAATTGAATAGAATTGAATTGAGTGAAGAAGCATGAAACTTATTTTTTTTGACTTAGGTTATTGGATTGGTGGAAGGAATGCTCTGGAACTTCGAGGGATGTCGTGGGACATAACTGATGATCAACCTTCATCCGCATTGTTCCCGGTGCTAGTGCCACCACACATTAATCAACTGTATTATACCTGTTTGGTCATGATAAAAAATCCTGGCTTGCTTCTACTTCAAAAAAATTAGTGAATGTGGTTTCGGAGAATATATTCTGTGTGAGACCTAATGGAAAGTTAAGATGAATGGACATTTGGACATTTGGAGGATGATCCGAATATAGTCATATATTACTGTAGACAAACCCAATTCAGAGAAGCCGAATAAATATACCCGATGCATCAAATAAATCCGCGAGAAATATGAAATCAATCATTCCAGGTGATTTAGTTAGTCTCTCCAGAGAGAAAATTCTGTGGATACAATCAATCATATATTTGGGAAGTACATCTGCGGTTGTCACATGTGGATAGTAAAAACATTTTTCATCGCACATAATCAATCAAAGTACCTAACAAATTCACACTTGGTAAATTATTTCTTCCCCAAATGACATAATTTTCAGAGACATATGTTGGCTAGTTAGTGATAGATATGTATGATGTCAAGAGGGGTTTAAGCAAAGCGACTGATCCTTTATTTCCGTGACATTGGTTTAGTGTCATGGTCTTCGGATCTTATCTTAGGACTCATATATGACTGATTAACATAATTTATATTCAAATGTAAAGGAAAAATGTGAGTGAGAATCAAGAATAAGCCATACTGGCACCATCATCAATCATATGCACCAGCTTTCATTCTCTGACTGGTCGGTCTTAATCTTATCAATCTGACGCACCGAACTCACGTCGTGATATGCTGAATGCAAATGTATATAAACACATGAATGTGTGGATCGATTGTACAGTTGGAATAATTGAGGAATTAAATTTCAATCACAAAAAATTGCAGGAATCTGCTCAACCTCACATTTAATTTTCATATTCATCATGGCGAAAATGAGTTTTCAGAACATTTTCCCACTGTTATTCTGCCTTCTGAAGGTGGTAGCATCTACAAAACCAAATATGAATTTGGTGGAGGAGCCTAAAGTGTGAAATATTACAGGTTTTTACACACAAAATTTAAATTACATAAAATTAATTAAATTTTTTTTTGAATTCAATATTGTGTTTTTGTCTGATATATTCGTAGGTGACTCCAGCATCAATAATCTAGTGTTCATTGGATCTGCTGACGGGAAGAGTTACCTGAGGGACATGACCAAGCTTTTGGTAAAAGAAAATTATAATTTCTTTGAACAATATTAGTTGGCAATGGTTAGCATAAACAAAAATTAAATTTATACAATTTTTTTGTCCTTCGTCAATTATGAAGAGCTGGGTTGACACGAGGACGTATTGCAATGAAAATGGATTGCAACTGGCAACGGTGACCACAGTCGCACAATATAACTTGCTTGCGAATGCCGACTTCCCAGGAACATGTGAGTGAGCTTGTCAGTTTGGCCAATTAATTAATCATTAGTCGTGATGTCGTGAATAAATTTGTTCGACTTTTGCTCTAGTTTATTGGACAGGTGGACGGAATGCACTGGAGCTTCGAGGCTACTCGTGGGATACAACTGATGATGAGCCTTCGTCAACACTGTTTCCAGCGCTGGTGCCACCTCACGTAAATACCCAACTTTACACGTGCTTGGCCTTGGTGAAAGGTTCTGGCGAGATTCGACTTCAAATTAATGAATGCGGCTTTGGTCAATATCCGCTCTGTGAGACGGTTTTGAATTGACCTTATTTCTGGAAATAAAAATATATTTTAAAGAAATTGAGAGAAAGTATCATGTGATTATTTGTTGTGAATAAATTATTATTGTTTATTATTATTTATTGAAAAATAATTGGTTAATTATAGCTAATATATGTATAGACAACGAAAAGTGAAGAAATTAATTCAGCTGGACACCTTATCCAGGTGACACCAGCACGAGCCTTCGCTGGGGAAGCACTGATCTGCCCGCAGTAGATATCCCTGAGGCATGTGTTTGGAAACGCAGATTGTTTGACCGTCTTGGCTGGTTTCTTCTTCCAGGGTTAATTGACGGAGGTAAGAAATAGGTTCGAGTTGAAACTAGGTTGGCTTGTTTGACCCCAACATTCTTTAGCCCGACGCAGTTGGTCCCTTTCGCATTTGTATTCCATCTGGTTTGGACAAGTAGATGACGGCCACTGTTGACCAAGGTGACGCGGTTGGTGGCACCTCGTCCCGTCGTAGGAGAATACAGAGAACTCCTTCCTCCAGCAGAGATTCTGCTGGCACCTCCTCCTTGTCCTTGGCGCATGGATTGTTTCCTGAAGCGAGATTGCCATTGACGTCTTCGATCCACTTTTAGTTTCACTTTCCTCCGTACATTATTGTCTTGTCTTTGACGACCTCCTCGACCTCCTCCAAAAGACATTTTCCGCCTTCCTCCACCAGCGAAGTTGACATTTGAATTCACATTTATTAGTCCTAGTTCTGCTCGACCTCCGCCGTTTAGATCTAGTTCACCACCGCCACCTCCAGAACCAAATTCTAGACCTCCTGAACCCAAATCTAAATACCCCGGCAGGTCACCTCCGGGTCCTTTCCCGGACCTCATCTCAACACCTCTTAAGAATTCTTGAACACTTTCACCAAAATTGAAATCTCCGCCGCCTCCTGGCAGTCACAAAAATACAGAAAAATTTATTAATTTAACTTTATAAATTCGAGTTTTAAAATACTTTGGCCATCTTCGGCATTAAACCAAAAGAACTCACCAATTTGACAGTGGACTGCTACCGGATTTAGCCACAAGAAGAATGCAAAGATTGCCGAAGCAGATCTATTACTGCAACATTGCGAATTTTTTCTAAATTTCTCCGTCGTTTTCATATTTCCCAAATTTCGATTTTGCACCCAGAAAAGGGCAATTTAGCACGGTCAAATGTAAACTATCTGTGCAAAAACATTTTACGCATGCATCGTTCAGAGATCTAAAACATGAAATGTTTTGCATAGTCCATCAATTCAAATGAATTCCGTTTTGATTCGGTGGTCAACGTGAAAGGAAAACTGATGGCGTGTGTCACGAATTGGAAAGAGCTTAGCAGACTGACCCAGTGCAAAAGTAGCGTAAAAGACTAACGTAATATATTTCACTTTCGCATTTGTGCTCAAATTCAAAACAATTCTAAAACAGTTCAATTCCCTTTCAATTTCATTGGCGAAAGCTCCAATTCATCCCAATATCCAAACAAAAAGTATTACAGTTTGAATACTACTTTCTATCATAAAACCAAAAATGGCACAAGGTAAACAGAGTTGAGGTTGGTTAAATAAATTTCAACACAACTTCAGAGTTGTGGAATGTTTATTTATGCGCTGTTGTCGAGTTGGAATTGGAATTGGACTCAGAATGGACTTTTTACTACGCATAGCGTGACTTGATGAACAATGCATTTTTCAGATTTGGTTGAAGTTGTTTAGAATTATTGTGTCCCCACCACCCACCTGAACTGGTCATTGGCTTTTAACTGATAAATATTTGACCATTTTCACAATCTGCAAGTATTGTTTTGGATCATTTTGGAAAATCTGAGCAGGCAAATCCTGAATACACTTGGATGTCATCATCTTCTCAAAACTTCGGTGTTGAAAAAATCAAACTTTAATTAAATTAAAAAATATCTGAGTTTTCAATTTAAAAAAAATCAAGTATTTATTTTACAATTTAATCACTTGAGCTCCCTCCATACAAGCTAAGAAGGTTAATTATTCGTTAACTTTTTTTATTTTTCAATAACAGATCTATATTCGTTAAAATTAATTAAAAGGCTCATAACAGCAAAATTTCCCAGTTGTTTCTTTCCTTGGTCCGTTTTACTTCTTCTCGCAAGCTGCTTCGCACAGCTTCTCGGTTTCGAAGTTGTTCAGGTTTCCCTGGCAACCGCCATAGTCAATCTCCTCACACTGCTTCTTCTCGCTGTTGTACCACCACCTCTTGATACTAGCATCGCAGGGGCCTTCTGCCTTCGGTTGGGTGCAGGCGTCTTAAACATTCATTTTAGCAAATTTTAATTTTTTTAAATATAAATTTTTTGTAAAAAATTAATTTTGGTTACCAAGTCCGCCAGCAGATGCTTGGAAAATAACGGCCAAGATGAGGGCGAGAAGGGGGAAGAGTCTGAAGTACATCTTTGCTGCTGTGATTTTTGTGTCTCTTGTCTTGCTTCTTGCTTGAGTTGATTCCGAACCAGATGCTCTCTTCAGTCTGATGAAAACTCGAACCTGACTTGGCTCTATTTATATCTCGAACTTTTACAGCGTTTAAACTTTATGATGAAGATAAGTTTCACAATTACCGAAGATAATTATTATTTTTGAATGAAATTTTATTTCTATGATGACCTTCTTCAAATCGATATAATTGCGAAAGGAAGTCCGATTGTCATCAATTCAAGTGGCAAAAATATCAACTTCGCAATGGCGTAAGCAGCATTCTAAAGAAATGCTTCCACAAAGTGAGCATTCATGCAAAAACGCAATTTTTGGTAGTAAAATTTTATGATTTTTAAATATTGAACGTTATCTCGAACCTGGCCTTGTGACAAATTAATTACGATTGTAAATTGTCAGTGGAAATTTTCCATTTCGTCACAAATTTGTCACCGTCTGCGAACATATATTTTTATGAATTTATGTTTCTTGAATGGGTTCCAACTTTTAAGGTGGACCTTCAGTAACAATTTTTTCGATCAAGATCGTTGTCCGCCTTAAACAATTATTCAAGATGCGCAAAGCTTGTTTCCCGTTCTCCACACAAAATGCGAGAAGCCCCACAGCCAAAAATGCGAAATGTAGATAAAACACGACAAGAATGTTCCCCTCGAGACAAATTCTTTGTGGAAAATAACTCCGCTTCCCTTCCTGCACGATATACTTCCACTCCGCGATCCTCTCAAACCATTCCCTCCATTTCAGATCGAGTGCTGACTCTCCCAATGCGCGCATGTTTCTCACAAATAATTCCCCTGGAATTGGGATATTTGCAAAGTGCCAACTTGTGAATGTGTTGCCAAACCCCTCCTTGCTGACCGTAACCCGCCCTGGGTCCAAGCTCCAATTTCCTCGAAACTCTTGCAATCGATGATAAACTCCTCTCACACTTCTCTTCGTGTCCAAATAAGCCGTCTTCATACATTTCGAAATTTCTCCAAAATAATAATTGAAATTCTTAATTAGCCCCAACTCCAAACTATTTTTGGGTCTGTACACAAGCCGCTGGAAACGAGCTACTTCCTCGCTTGAGAAAATGCTCGAGTTTTGAATGTAGAGAAAAATGTCAAACTTGGTTACCAACGACTCCTTTGGCAAATTGAACTTTAGTTGGCTGTTATTATTGAAGACAACCTCGCTCAAGTGCCTACCGCCATTAGAAAAGGGGGAGTAAAGTGTGAAATCCCCCTCAAGAATTTGCCTGAATGTGTTCACCCTGTTTAAAGTGGTGAGGGGTGCGGTCAGCTTCTGCATTGTTCTTGCTTCGTAGCATTCTTTGAGGATGATCAGCATCAAGATCCAGCCGCCAAAGAGTATTCGGAACTTGTGAATAACTCGAGTTCCTTGGGTGAGGAGCATCTTGTAGACAACAAACAACTCTCCCACTTGCAAACCGCCAGTCCTTCGGCTTCTCCTTCTCTTTCGTCTCCTCTTCAAATTCACGTTCACGAAGATCCCCGTGAACAGCCCCGTTGCAAAGAAAGCCACCCAACTCCAAATATCAAACCCTCCAACGTAGCTGGTCATCGACAAGCCATCAACTTCCTCGGAGGGAGCGCACGTCACAAAGTGCATCGAGTTTCGGTTGTTCCAGCGAAAGTAAAATTGGGTTGAAATGAAGGCGTCGTCTCGAACAAAGTGGAATGCCGGAGAGCCATAGATTCCTGGAAGCTGGGAGAAATGCCAAATTGGGAGGTGAAGGCTAGAGTACAACGTCGCGATTAAAACTGATGTTTCATTGAAGAAAAAATGTCTTGGGCTTGGGACATCATTTCTCAAAAAATTATGGAAATATAAGTTGTCCGGAGGAGGAAACTTGTGGAAAATAGATTGGTTAAAAGTGCAGAAATTGTGTTCCAAGAGTTTCCAAAGACGACCAAAGTCTCTGAAGTTGTTCTCCTGGAATGTGACGAGAGATCGGAAATCTTCTGAGACTAAATCAGGGAGCTTCACAATCGGGAGCAAGTGTTCGAGAAGTGCTGGAATATTTTCGAACGTGCAAAAAGTGTAAGGTAGCTTGCAATGGAGAACGTACTCGTACAGCCTCTCCTTCAAATGGTCCATCATGTAGACTTCCTCGACGAAGAATGGCTGCCCTGGTTGCGGTCGAGTTCGAACAGGAAATATGAGGTCAGTTCCAGTGAAGGCGTTGACAAGCTGATCGAGGAGAAAACGACGGAGAATGTCGAACGTCTTGAAGTGTTTGGTGGAAAAGAACTCAGTTAAATTCTTCAAAGAATTACTCTCAAAATACTCCAGCTTCCTCACGACAATACGAAACTGGAATAAGCGCTAGCTCGTGTAGTGATTAGATTTGGCAAGTTGGAGACGATGATCGAGAAGAGGGTCGAATAAGTGAGGCAACGTGTTTCTGGAGCCGCTCCAGTGTCTGCCCACTGCAGAACTCCAATGATTGCAAAGGGGCGGTTCGAGGAATACCTGAACGGAGCAAGGTCTTCGTGGGGGTGGGCTTGATCGAAATCCAAAGAAATTAGTATTTTCATCCAATTCCGGGGAATTGCGGAGGCCAAGAGGATCATCGTAGTCGCAGTCAAGGTATTTTGCATTGTTGCCACGACGTCGATATGTGCGATTGTGAGGCGATCGGATAGAGAATTTTAAGGACGTTATGATCAGGGGAATCCTCCATGGCAACAGATGGTAAGCGTCCTCCTCATCCTCTGTCTCTATCCCGCCGTCCTCGTTAATGACTTTAGCAGTTGACTGTAGTTACGGTAACGAGAGATTTAAAAAAAATATTTAATTAGTTTGAAATTCAATTCAATAAAATTGAATAACATACCTGTGCTAGTTTAAATTGAATTGAGACAACTTGAACTGTGCATTCCCTGAATATTCCCAGCTGCTTGTTCAAATCCAGCATGTTCGGAGTGGAGAAAAATGGGGATGGAGGTCGCAGAGACCTTGCAAGGGTTAAAATCATGACGAGCAAATATGTACTTGGCATAATTCCTGTCAAGTTCTGTGAAACGTTTTCTCGAGACAAAGAAGAAAACTTTTGAAATTTTTTGTTGGATCGGATCGTTTGGTTGAAAATTTGAGAGGAGAAAACCTTACGTAAAACGGCCATAATCCTCAAGTATGTAAGTGCTTATGTAGAGCTGGATATATTCTTCCAGATTGTTCCAATGGCCAGTGTTTCCCATTACATAAATATGCCTTAGCTAACCATTATATTCCATTCGTTGTCTGAAATCGAATATCAGGTGAATAATTATTACGTCGAATATGAACGTGCAATCAATATGGTTCGTGGCATCATGGTTGTCGTAACCGTAGCCTTGTCCTCTTCCTCCGGATATTGCTTTCGACAAAAAGCATTTATGAGAATCGATGAAATTTTTAGAAAAAGTAGGGTTCTCCCGTAGTGTTTTGTGAAAACATTTTTATTTGTAACAAGGATCATCTGAGTTATGTTATATAGACTACGTTAAAATTTAAGTTTTATTTTAAATTAAACAACACGACAAACACATCCCAACAATAAAGTAAATTATTTCCAGCCAAAAATATTTAAAGTTGTTCCATTTGTTTCCGAGTGTGAGGAAGTCTCAGGGATTCCATTAATGATTTAACGTAATTAACCTCCTCCGCCATTTTGAAGGCTGCAAAAGTGTGCTGGGAATGGAGTCCCTGCTCCTTGCAGTTGACACAGAGGTCAAAGTCCTCACACTGGAGACACTTGTAGCGGAGGCAGGTGATTGGCTCCAAACCACATTCATTGCAGGCCACTCCCTCGAATACAACTCGGCTGGGTAGGGAGAGATCCAAGACTCCAGCACAATTTGAAAACGCTTTGACATTTGCCACGGACCTTTGTCGCCTTTCGATAGTGATCTCCACCGGAAGCTCTCCGTCGACGACATACTTTTCAAGGTGACAAAAGGGCACACGAAACTTGTTCGAAAAGTCGACTCCTCCTCCAAATAAACTCAAAATATTCTGACTCTTAGTCAAATCAGGAGTGGAGGAGCACCCTCCTCCTCCTCCTGGAATACGGTAGTGAGCTTCATATTCCCACCGCTCATCATCTTCGTTCTTTGGTTGTTTCGGGAGCAAAATACAAGTTGAAGTCAAGTTAGCTCCGCGGAGGTAGGTTATCCAGAGGAACATGCTGAGTTCCCCACTCCATTCTGTCTTGCTGAGAAAAATGGGGATCGAGTACGCAGACTTCTCAATCCCAGACGTAATTCTATCGAAATCCGGGTGGCTGATGGTGACCTTCCCTTTCTCGTCAGTGTTGAGGGAGAGGTGTTCCACCTCCCCATGAGTGACAAAGTCCGACAAACTTTTCCTGTTCAGTTCTCTTGTTGAGAAGGAGCAGCCGAACATTTCACAAAACTGGAATGAAGTCTCAGAACAACAGAAGGTGATGTGCCTTCGAATATACTCACGCATCAGTTTCTCTCCGCAGCCGCGAGCCGCATTTGGACAAGGGAAGTCGATGGAGTTGAGGAGGAACTCCATTTGCCTGTTGCGAACTTTGGAGGAGGGATCATACGCCACTAGACACACGGGACAAGTGTCCAAATTGTCGAAACACTGGTTGCAAACATTGTGTCCATTCGAACACTGAATAATCCACAACGGGGGAATTTTGTGACAGGCAGGGCACTCCAGTTGTTTTCGCAGTGACACGTCCATTTAAAAAATATTAAATATTAATTTATGGGCCTGGGTAAAACATGAGCAAGAAGTTTGGTGAGTTGTTGGAGGATTTCTTGTGAATGTGTGATGACGAGAAGAAAAAGCAGAGTTATGTTGTGCATGTTTTTTTGGGTTAAAAATTAGAAGCTCTAGGAGCCAGTGGAAGGTGGTGGGTGATTTTTAAGCTATGTATTTCAAGGAGGTTGCTGAAAATAGTATTTGACGGCGAGTACCTGCGAAGGCTATTTTTAACTTTTTGCTTTTTAGGGAATTTGTTGTTTAGAATGTCTCAAAAATGTGTACAAAGAATAATCGCTTATTCAAAGCAAAGACAAAAGGCTGATGTATTTCTTTCATCGTGCATGCATATATACATTTGACGTTGTCACATGATACCTATATTTTTCTATCTATTAATGAACACTGGATTTAATTCCTCTCGGATCACTAGACCCTATAGTCAGGTCACAAGTTTCTTCTCGCCACTTACCTCATCAGAGCAGGGTATTTGGTAGCATCTTGTTTTCTTATCCCAGAACAACAACGACCTAAAAAAGACTCGTGGGAATATGAAGCTCACTACCGGATTCGAGGAGAAGGAGGGAACGACCCCTTCCACTTCTGACTTGAGGTGGACGAAGAAAATATTGGTGTTGCTTGGAGGGGATATCAACAACTCGTGCTCGTTTGCAGTACATTTGAGCACCCTCCAAAATCATGTGGTTGCAGTTCGAAATTGCGATTGAAGGACGGAGACGGCAGGAGGAAGACGCAAATTCAAATTTTTGGAGGAACTCAATATCTTTCCCCTCCGGACGTGGTCGTATTTGAGGGAGTAGCCTGCGAATGAGATACGTTGTGGGGAATATGACGTAAAGTATACGTAAAATATTGCGAAAGGTATGGTGTATAGCTCCTGTTCAAACTTGTTATGAAATATTTCGGCAGAAAAGAAAAGTGTACAAGAGTGAAGAGAGGTTGAGTTGAGAAATTTTAAGTACAGAACAAAACACTTTGTGTCGATCGAAGTTTTTTTTTGAAGAAAGGCCATTAGACCAACCGGTGCGGAGTGTTTCCTATTTCCCGTCAAATTCTTCAGACCACTTTTCTGGACAAAAGACTATGGATTTTTCCAATGATTTCGACTGGAGAGCGTTGCAATTTTTGAAGGTTGAAATGGATGAGGAGGGTTTGGAGGAATCATGGAGGAGGAATCAACAAGTGCTTGAAATCGAGGAGGTGCAACATTTTGCGGACATGGAGGATTCGTCCCTCATATCCAGGGCTTTGATTGATATCAATAAGGACCCCCTCTTATCAGATTCGCTCTTTTACGGGAATAAACCCAGTGCGGAATTCAAGGGTATTTTTATATTTCATAATTATGGGATGGGAAGTCGTTCATTTAAAGTATACGCTTACAAATAATTATGTTTTTGTTTACTTCCATCATATCATTTATCACAGATTTTCCAAATCAACTCGAACTGTACAAAAGCGAGGTTGTTGCGATTGATTCGGAAGAAAATGCTGTCAAAGGAGAAATACTTGATTTCGGAAGGGAACTGAAGGATGAGAATGAGGAAGGCGCTTCTTTTCAAGAGCGAAAGAAGCCATCAGCCGAAGGAACTGAATTGGAAGTTGACGACGAGGTTTTGGTGAACATAAAACAAGAGCCTTTGGAGGAGATTGTTGTCAAGCTGGGTCCTTGCCTGAAGCTGAGTGAAGAGAAAGCAGTGCCTCTTTCTCGTCAACGTCCATCCAGACGAAGACAAGCGAGAAAGGAAGCTGGATACTTTGACATGAAGTCGGACCTGGATGAACTGGACGATAATAATGTGCAGCTGCAACTCAGGCCGAAAAAGGCGAGGAAGGTATGCGAAGAGAATTGCGTAAAAAATTTGTGTTCGAGTAAACATTTTTTAAATTATAATAAACCAGGTATTAAGAATAAAATTGTTGCTAATGTTCGCAGTGTGTTCCAGAGGATGAGAAGGATGCAGAATATTTCGCAATGCGGAAGAGGAATACCCTGGCAGCAAGGCGAAGTCGGCAAAAGAAGCGAGAAATTGATGAAGAGCGAGTCAGTCAGATTAAGAGCCTTCTCGCCGAGGTGAAGGTACTGAGAGCAGTTTCAGTTGAGTTGGAGAAAGAGGAGAAGGAGCTCCGTCGATCTGAGGAGGATCTTCAAAGATGGAAACAACTCGTGAACACAATGTTTCTCGCTGGTGGGCCCCTTAATAAGTGCGGACGCAATCTCGGAAAATAAAAATGATGAAAACGCTAAAAAAATTTATTTGTTTAGAATTATAAAATATTAAATTCGGCTTAATATTAATTTCGACTGGAAGATATCACAAGGTCCACACTCACATTTATTTTCATATTCATCTGCATGCTGCTTGGTACATGTCTCCCTTGATATTATGATAAAAATTCGCGATCCTTCGTTCAGGATCGATGAAATGGCGGGGCGCAGATAAACTTCAAAACACAATTTTAATACCACAAATTCATACCTGAAAACAATGCTAGCAGCGTGCAGCTTTATGAGTAATCATCAAATGGATTTCCAAGCCATTTGAGTTAATACAGTTTTGGATAGTTTGATTTCGGGTACATCGGTGTAGTAGGAAGACACATATTGTATATCTCCATCTTAAATTACATGTCAACTAAAGAGCAATATAATATGTCGAAAGTAACTTGGAGACAAACAAGGCGACGTTGTGTCAACGACATGCCTGCCAAAATATTGATTTCAAATGCGGCGTAGTAATCAAAATATTATGTATGTTCGAACACACGGATGTTTGAAAAATATTATGTTTTGCAAAACCAGACCAGCAGACATAATTCGATACTGGAAAAACCTACAACAATTTTGCATCTTTAGATTTAAATCAACCACCTAAAGTTTCCAACTTAAAATTTTCACACAAAATTTAAAAAAAAATGTGTGCTTTTTATTTTCTCGTTATTTTAACCCTCGTAAATTGCAATGTGAATATGCTTGCATTTTCCACGAATTGGTTGGATTTGAACAAGCAGCTAGAGATATTCGAGGAATGTACGGTACAAGTCGTCTCAATCCAATACATAGTGGCGAAGGTATGTATACTTTTATGTAAACACCAGCTTCTCATAATTTTTGAAGGAAACTGATTTCTGAAAATATAAACGGACTTTTACCTCTTGCGACTAGTCAACTGCCAAGGTAATTAGCAGCACCGGAAAGATTACAACTGAGGACGAGGAGGTCGTTTACCATCTGTTGCCATGGAGGATTCCTCTGATAATGTCCTCGCTCACGTTCTCCCTCGACAGATTCTCGGACTGCAACCGCAGACGTACATATCTCCGCTACAAGAGCAGCACAAAATATCTCGAGTGTGACCCTAACAGCTTGTGTGCTAGTAGGACTCCGGAGTTTGTTGAAACTGGATTCGGATTTCGGTCGACACCACGACGGCGGTGTTCTGTCCAGATATTTCTGGAACCACCAACTTGTCACCATTGGCTATTGACTCGCTTCAAACACTGGGATAAGCGGGAAATGGCAATGCCCCTCTTCGATCCGCATCTAGACCATCGGCTGCGTCTTTCCAAGTCATCCAGAGCACCCCACTACACAAGTGCACGCTCCAACCAGTTTCGTGTTATCGTCAGCATACTCAAGTACTTTGAGCATTCTCTAAATAATGCTCGAGAACGCGCGGAATTGTTCCCGAACCTGAGCACTTTTGAGGTCATTCAAGAATTTCTGCTACAATTCCAGCCAAACCAGCTGATCAACGCGTTCCGTGAAAACGATTTAATCTTCCCGCTTCGAGAAAGAAACCAATCCGGGGAGCCATTCTACGTCGAGGAAATCTACATGTTGGACCATTTACAAAATAGATTGGTTGACTACTTGAAGAACTGCGAAGGGATTGATCATTTTTACTTCCATTTCAAATGCCCGCCAAAGGAAAATCTCTCCTCTCTTCTGAAGCACTTGCAGCCCATTGTAAACATCCCTGCTGACAGTGTCTCATCTCATTATGCTTCTCTCCTTAAATTTCAAGAGAATAATTTCAGAAGCTTTGGCCGCCTTTGGAATCAGTTGCTGCGACACAATTTTTCAAATTTTATTACCAAATCAGCTGCTCACGATCACGATCCTGCCAATATTTACTTTCGTCATTTTTTGAGAAATGTTGATCCAAAGCATTACGACCAAGTGTCAATTTTAATCGCCACGCTGTACTCTAGCCTTCAGCTCCCTATTTGGCATTTCAAACAATTTCCATATGCGATTGCCCCAACCTACGAAATTGGAAAATACGAGAAGGTTCACGAGTCGGCTTTTATTTCAACTCAAATTTACTTTGCAAAAAGTGCGCGGAATTCAATGCACTTTGTAACGTGTGCTCCACCTGAGGAAGCGAGTGCGTTGTCGATGACGGGCTACATTGGCGCATTCGACATTTGGAACTGGCTGGCATTCTTCACAACTGGCCTCCTCACTGGAATCTTCGTGTATGTTTTGTCGGGAAGAATGCAACGGAATAAGCAGGGAGGTCGGAACAATGGACCACAATTTGGAGATTTGTTTGTTGTGTTCAAGATGCTCCTAACACAAGGGACCGAAGTTATTCACAAGTTCAGGATACTATTTGCTGGGTGGGTCCTCATGCTAATTATCCTCAAAGAATGCTTCGAGGCGAAAACAATTCAAAAACTTACGGCGCCGGCCACCATCCTGAACAAGGTGGACACATTCAGACAAATTCTTGAGGGAAAATTCACGCTGTATTCCCCATTTGATAATGGAAAACACGGAGTAGAAAACTTGAGTGAGTTGGTGTTCAAAAACTACCAACCTACACCCTTGTCTTTACCGAAGGAGTCGTTAGTAACCAAATTGGATATTTTTCTGTACATTCAAAACTCGAGCGTTTTCTCTCAGGGGCAAGTTGAGCGTTTCCAGCGGCTAGTTTACAGACCAAAAAATGGTTTAGAGTTAGAGCGAATGACGAAGTTCGATTTCTATTTTCGGGAATTGTCGAAATGTACAACGACGGCGTATTTGGACATGTTGACAAAAGTTGTTGGGGTTTATCATAGATTGCAGGAGTATCGTGCTAGCAACAATTTGGACCCGAACACTGTTACAATAAGCGAGCAGGGATTTGGTAACACATTTACAAATTGGCACTTTGAAAGATTACCAATTCCAGGGGACCTCTTCATGAGAAACTTCCGCGCCCTGTTTGAATCCGCATTGGACCGGAAATGGAGGGAGTGGTTTGAGAGAGTAGCCGAGTGGGAGTACATTGTTCAAGAGGGGAGGCTGCGTTATTTTCCCAAGAAAATTTCTCTTGGTGATAACATTCTTGTTGTGTTTTATATTCACTTATTCGTCTTGGCTGTAGCTTTTCTCGTATTTTGTGTGGAGAACATGAAAAATATGTTGATGTCGTGTACTAATTGCCTAAGGCTGACGCAGATGTGGATTGGAAGGATTTTGATGATGTTTGCTACTTTCGAAGAGTCATATTAAATGGCTTTGTTTGACTCGTTACCTATTCCTTAAAATATGAATACTTTATTTTAAATGCTTTAGAACAAAATTATACACAAATAAAAATGTAATCAAATATAAATTTAAAAATAATGAAGAAGACGCACCACGAGTTATTTTATTCTTAAAAACTGGAGACACTTGTAGCGGACACGGGTGATCGGCTCCAAACCCACATTCTTGGCAGGCCACTCACTCGAATACAACTGGGCGCGGAAGGGAGAGATCCAATGCTCCTCCACAATATGAATCCACTCCGGCACCTTCGTCCAAGTCGCTTCTTCTTCTTCTTTCAATGGTCAGCTCGACCCGAAGCTCATCTCCATCAACTAAATACTTTTGAAGGTGAGGGAAAGGTACTCGGAACGGTTCCCCACGGTGGCTTCCTCCTCCAAATAGTTGGAGAATACTCTCCCTCCCGATCAAGTCAGGTGTGGAGGCGTCACCTCCACGAATACGATAGTGAGCTTCATATTCCCGCGCACCTTTTGAGTGTTGTTGTTGTTGTTGTGGGAGGAACATGCAGTGCACTGATAAAACTTCGTTGCTGAGGGCGTTGACATACATAAACCTGCTCGTTTCTCCACTCGCTTCCAGCATGCTGACGAAAATGGGGATCAAGTATTCTGCTCTCTGAATTCCCGACACAACTCCACCGAAATTCGGGTGGCTGACGGTGACCTTTCCGTCGTCATCAGCGTTCATCGTGATGTGTTCCGCCTCCGTATGACTCGTAAAGTCCGACATACTTGCCATGTTCAGTATTCTTGTTGAGAAGGAGCAGTCGAAGAACACACAAGCTGTGATTGATGCACGAGAACAGCAGAAGCCGACATGCCTTTGAATATTCTCGCGCTTCAGCTTCTCCCCACAGCCGAGAGGACAGAGGAAGTCGAGGATGTTGAGGAGGAACTCGAGCTGTCTGTTTCGAATTTCGGAGGGGCCATACTCCACGAGGCAGACGGGACAAGTGTCCAAATCCTCGAAACAATCGACGCAAACACTGTGACTATTCATACACTGAAAAATTTCCCCAGGGGGAATTTTGCGGCAGGCTGGACACCCGAGTTGTTGAAGCAGAGTGATGTCCATTTTGTATTAAATAAAAATGTATTTATTTATGAGTGGAGTAGACACGTTACTGCTCCGACGAGAGTTATAAAATTTTGTTGTTGAGTTGTGGCAAGATTTCTTGTGAATGTTGAATGTGTGTGGCGAGAAGAGAAAGGAATGCTTTGTGTTTTCAACTTTTAAAAAGTAAAAATAGAAGCTTTGTGTGAACGCTGTTGTGTGTGAGCTTGCTTCAGCTGTGCACTTGAAGGGGACCACTGGAAATAAAATGTACCTTGTAAGGAATGACGAGTACTTTTACATGTGAAACCCATATGTTTTAACTTTATTTTTAGATAGGCGCATAATGCGTTAAAAAAGTGTGAAGTTGCATGCCAAAGGCTTCGTCGTTCATGCATTTCGATACACGCTGGGTACAATAATAACCCATTTCTCCACACTTGCTGTGATCTGTGATGGTGATCCCAAGGCATTCTAAAAGGTAGATACGTGCAGCATATATCCACACCAAAGAAACTAAGGAGTCCTTTCATTTCATTCAGAACTCAAAAAATTGAATTCGAGTGGGTAGTCTTCCAGAGGAAACTTTGCTGTGTCAAATGGATTTAGAAGATGAACGAATTGTTTATTTTTATTTATAAATATTGCAAATTATAAAAAATTCTACGTTAGAAATACTGTTATATCAAAATACAATTCTTAATCCTGGACACCATCAACATCAATCATTTCTACCAATGTCAAGCTCTGCCTTAGGCACCTTCTCAAGGTACGAATGGCATCATTCAATCTATCACATGGTCGGTGGAATATCAAAAAATTGTTTCCTTTCCTTTCTCCGATGAACAATCCAATGAATATATGTAATTACACCGAAGTAAAACACCTTGTGGACAGCCGACAGGGTTAACTAATTGTACAATTAATTATTTTATTTTATTCGATTAAATCAACAATTAAATTAATTATAATTCAATTAACATTTCTGGATGGAAATTAACTGTTCATTGAGAAAACCTGTCACTTAAACAATTACTTATTACTGAAAAATATCCGATATTTTAAGCAGACTTGACGAAAAATGACTTAAATTCACGACGTACAAGTTGCAATTATTCGGAAAATAGGAATGAATTGCCATGGACACGAATATATGCCCAAAGATTGTATAAACTCTTCCAAATGAGCATGTATTGACAGACATAATTTAATTGATAAGCGTTCAATTTAATTACTTAATTTAATTGTTAATTGAAGAAGATTAGGGTTAATTTAATGGTTAATTGAATTAATTTTTTTGGAAACAAGTTAATTGTAATTGAATTAAGTGTTTTCTTCAATTAGTTAACCCTGCTTGTGGACACAGCAGATTACACAATTGCAACGGCAAAATGAACTAAAAGGAAAGGATTTTGATTAAACACTTCGATTTCCTTTGAACTGCCAGAAGCCCTGAATCCTGAATCACATATATAGTATAGTGGAAATGTGCCAGAAGCCAGAACCTAAAATATTTTTCCACTCTAGTTACTGTATTCTAATACCCCAAATGCAAAGGCTAGTCAATAACTTTCTTCTTTCGTTCTATCAGTCTCTGGCATTCTGGCAACCACCGAAATATTACTATTTCGTCTCGTTTTACTAGGAACCGAATGCTGTCCAATAAAATATTACTCAGGAACTCGCGCAGCTAAATTCATATGTTGTAAGTCGTTTAGGATAGCACGTGAGCAACTTTTCAAACTACAATTCTATCATTTAAAACTTCGGTCTGAAAACGTCACAAGATTTAGTCCTCAAGCACAATGATGTGTCCAATGTTATTGACTCTTTTCGCTGTCAATATTTGCGTAACTCAAATCCTTTTGGATCACAACAATTCCGATGTAATTTCAGTTCCAACAGAATTTTCTTCGATTTCCAAACATCACCTGATCACCTACTCAACTGGCCGTGATGCGAATTCCTTGGAGTCAATTGAAAATCTCAACAGCATTCTGCATTCTTGCGAATCTTGTCTCGTTTTCATTGAGAATCCGAGGGGAATCAACTTACCCAGAATAAAATCTCCTGTGATTCTTAGTCGATATGGGATGAGGGTTAGTCCATCCATCGCAAAGCGCTGGAAATCCTGGGGGAACGCAACCAGCAATAACATTTCATTACTAGCTTTCACCTTACTTCAAACTAACACCAAACCACCATTTGAACCAAAACTCGATTTAAGCTGCTTTTCACCCCTTCCATACTGCGGTGGAATTGACTTTCTCTCATTTCAGCCAAAGAGCAAACCATGGCTGACGGAAATTTCGGTGGAACTATTTCCACCCTATTTTGTCCTTTATGAAAATTCGTACCGTTCCTTGGGTAGTCGTCAGCATTTCGCATACGACCGGATTCAAAGAATGTTTCATTCTGGACGCCCTTTTCTCCACGTCTTGATCACGCAAAGTGAAATCCAGGCTTTATCAGACGTCCTTCTGATGACGTGGATGGGGAAAGAAACACTTCCACGAACTAATGCAATGGCTTTCACAAATCGATATTTCGTTGCGTTTAACACCAAAGGTATTGATCTTCATCGTCAATACTTAGGCCAAGGGCACAACATTCAAGTACACCTGAGTGGGGCGAAGTTGATTGTAAAAAGAGTTCCACTTCGCAACAGAAATTCTTCCATGACTCTTATAGAAACTCTTGACAACCCTCCCGTGGTCTGGACATCCCTTGTTCACAATAACATGAAATCGGCGCTGCCATTGGAGCTATTTCTTCGAAACTGCTCTCGCTCTCAAATGAAGAACTACAACAATTTTACCCATCCGTGGAGAGCATTCCCACATGTAAACGTGCCCGAATATATGTACGCATCGATATTATGCGAAATCATTGGGAACTCTACGACGCTTGCGTCCGTGGAATATAAAACAAGTTTTGATCACAGCTTCTTCCAACTTGCCGGATTTTCAGTTTACGCGGGAGAAATATACGAGAGCGACATTAGTCCATTCAAAATTTCCGTGCCCGCAAGTGGCCTCAAGTTTGTGAGTTGCGGAGGGGAGATGACAAGTATTCTCGCTTTTGACCAACTGACGGTGATCTACGATTTGTCGTCATGGATATGCATCGTCGGATACGTTTTCCTGTTTGCTCCAGTACTAAATATTATTTTACATATCCAGAACAAGTTTCAGAACGGTGGCACCGAAAAATTGCGCGCACATTTTTTGTGGAACCATATATCAGTTCCGATTAGGTCATTGCTCGAAAAGGATACTCGAATTACAAGCAAAATTTATCGTCAAGGGTTCGCCATAAAATTTTATTTGATGACGGTCCTATTGGTTGGAGTGTTGCTAAGCAACGCATATCGAAACGATAACGTGTACAATTTGATACTGCCAAGGCGACGGATTCCTTACGAAAACGTGGCCGACCTCATTCGTGACGGGTTCACGGTGTACACTAGAGGGTTCGATTTTGCCCGAATTTCGGGAAACAGACGCATTGGAAAGCTGTTGTGTCCATCACTCAACTTTAGGAAAGTGAAGAACTCGCGACACTTTTACCGAGCTTGTGTAATTTTAAATGGTCAATGTTACGTCAAAAATCGTAGCCCAACCCTTGTTTCTGAGAAATGCGTCGAGTTGAAATCCGAAATTTTTCACCTCATCCTTAAGCAGAATCACGTTGCATCCATGAACAAGTATAAAACGATTTTAAAGACAAAAGTACTTCCTTCGGCAATCCAAAATACGAGAGCATTACAAACAAATAAGGCAAACGCAGAAGACTTAAGGAATTATTATGAACTTCAAGATGAGTTCGCCTTCAAGCTGCTGCGAAAGTGTGACAAAGTGGCCGTCATTCTACCCGGCTTTCTCACTAACGAATTCGGGGGTAAACTCGGGAAGACAATCAATAGTGGGACGATAGACATTGGAAGAACTGTTTTGGATGTTGATGCAAAGGCCGGATTCATATTGACTGGGCCAGTTTCTCAAACTGTATTGGAAAAGCTGAAGGCGACAGTTGTGTCAGGGATTCCGGAATGGTGGACTAGATTTGTGACAACGATCCTGTCAAAAAGAAATTCAGTTATAAACGAACCGAACGAGTTTAGGAAACAAGCCCCTTCAATGTCGGGCAATATTCTTGTTATATTCGCGGTGCTCTTAATGGGGTTCACGACTTCACTTCTGGCTATTCTTGTGGAGGTAGTGTTTATCAAAATTAGGCTACATTTAAGGCTGCATGCAGATCTCAGCTACAATGTTGTTAGAACTTACATTGCGACTAAGTTAAGACGGTTTTGCGACAGATTAACCAATATTTTCCGAAATAGATATGAAAAGCGTCCCAAGCGAGGCACAGTGGTCGCAGTTGGAAGTTAAATTTGAGGTTAACTAAAGGTTGAGTTAAAAATAAAATTGTTTCTCAATAACACCTTTGCAGTGATTTACTTCCTTTTGTCTTTCTTGAGCTTACTTCGGAAGCAGTTTCTCTCTTCAGTCTGACGAAGACACGAACTTGTCTTTGGGCTATGATCCATTATCGTGAACTTCTGCATTGAAGAAGCATGCATGTATTTATGATGAATAGAAATTTCTTAATTGCACATGTTAATTATAATCTCCAAGAAATTTCATTCGTCGTCTGACCTTCTTCAAAGTGAAATAAGTAAAATTGCGAAAATATGACCTGTATTTAAATCAATTTAATTCAAGGTATTATAATGTTTTTACGCCTTATTTGCTATTTCTTACTCACGTGCTGTCGGAGTCATTTCCATACGTTATGCTAAATATAAGCGTCATTCAAGATTGCTTGACTTACACAAGGTTAAATGATGGCAGGTCACTCCGCTCAACAGAGCACCCTTTCAAGCGGTATTCCAAATTTCGACCATGACTACTAAACGGTAGGTTAGATTGCTTCAACTGGAGTACGATAATAGGAATATCGCTGGATGCTGGAGGAAAAGTTGTTGATTTCCTCCAAGACGTCAAAAGTTTCGAAAGCCACAAGCCCGGTCGCTATGAATATACATTATACTCATCTTATCTGGAGCGTCATTATCATATTCATAATACAACACGACGGGTACATCACGAAATCACTAGCAAAGCATGAGTTGCAGCAATGTAAATTCAGGTCCAAGTTATGGGCCCAAGTTATGGGCCCAAGTTATGGGCCCAAGTTAAGAGTGCCAATTAATTTCGGGCCCCACAGTGACCGCAAACCTTCAAATATGGCACTCGGCCCCAAATTACCAGAATAGACAACGTTAGTCTATTCATTTTTCTTGCACAGATCCGAAGGGAAGTAAATGCATCTATTCTATAAGATAAGCAAATTACTATCCATCATGAAAGATGAATGAATAAGTTCTATTCCCGTCTTTCTGACAAACGCGCATTCCAGCTATTTTAATGCACAGTAAAGAGCATATTGTCGCACAGTCCAAAAATGTGAACTAATAACCACAGTAGGAAAGTAATTTGGTTATCGTGATGCTAATAATTCATTTTCATATATTGATTCCAGAGAGAGCGACGGATTTTCTATTGACCTTTGCAACATGTACCTGAGAGGGGAGCCAGGTGGGTCGGGCTTGACAGTTCTCGTAAGATCACTGAAAGTTAAGCAACGTTCCCTTTGCCGAAACA
>JAQFZW010001347.1:0-28605 GCA_034687055.1 Heteromurus nitidus
CCACTTGAGAGAGATGGCGAGAGAGAGAGAGAGAGAGAGAGAACGAACAACAGTTTTTACTTGCACCTGCTTCCCATTCTCATTTTTACTAACCAGTGCACTCTCAATGGAAATTGTTGCTTTTGCCACATTTTTTTGGGTACAATCTAGAATTTCATATTAAAATAGTTGGCGGACGTAACACGTAAGTGTTGACAAGGTGAAATGATATTAAAAAGTTTACGAAAAAAACTACCCCTCTGGGAGATGATGATAGTGATGACGATTTGGCTAGGGCCATGGGTCATTTCATCTTTCTGGCAAATTATTCATGCGCGTATGACATGTGTCATGAATTTTTATTGAGACTACCAACTTCTCATTCCTATGGTATATTTGTTTATGGAAAATTAGTGTGTAGGTCTTTCTGTTTTGGACGAGGAATTGTTCATCAGCTTTTAAAAAACGCATAAAATCTACACACTTGACTAGGCAATCTGGGGGATAACGGGAAGGTAGAATTTTTTCTACCTACTTGTTCCTTGTGCCCATAGCCCTCTTCAACGTTTTTCTATATAAAATATCATATGCCCCATTATGATTATGATATGATGGTACTCCATTCTCTCTCAGCAAAAAATATAAAGATCACTTTGCTCCGAGAACGTAACAAGTTGTCACTAAAAACGGTCACAGCATTTTAATGAAGTCTAGTTGAACAAAAGAGAGAGAGACAATATCTATATGTGTGTGTGCACCTTTCCAACTTGCACACACTCAGATTAACTAGCTAGCTTCAGTTTGAGTTAATTTCTATTCGAGCACATTTCGAGATCAGCGCATTCTTATGAAATGAAATGTGACAAGAGAACGTGTGAGAGTCTGTTTTCTGTTATGCATTTGCGCTCAAGCATTATTCCTGGCTTCTCTCGGGTTTAATGACTTTTTTCTGGTGGTGGTGAAGTTTTGTTCTTTCTGGTATACGATTACAGGTTGCATTGCACTGCATTGCACACCTTTAGTGGAATGGAATCGTTTTATTTTTTGTTGTATGAAGGCATGAAAAATGCTTCCTGAATTTTAATTTCCCTTTTTAGAAGAAAATAAAACTGTAATAACATGTGGATAGAGAGAAGGAATTTAGAATGACATGATATGATGATGATGATGGGGAGAGAGAGAGAACGGAGTCCATAGTCCGTTTTTTCTCACTCTTCAAAAGAAAATATATAAATTCAAGATAAAATTCATGAGCACACACACACTCATCGTTTCTTCCAGAGGAAAAAAAGTGTATCTGGGCTTTGGGCTTGGTTTCAATTTGGTAACAAAAAAGAGTTTGGCCGAAACAATGCAACGAAATGCGGAATATGACGATGAGGTGAAATAATGACAGCTTCGTGTAAGAAAATAGTTTTGACAGGGACCGGCAATTATTCATACTCCGTCCCATTGCATCTCTGCACTGGCGCTGCCACACAGAAACAAGTCATTTGGGAGACGAGGAAGAGCCAGTGTACCTGAAATCAGTGCAGGTAAATATGAGTTTATCGTTATCACACGTTAAGCTACTCAAAAAAGCTTCGAGAAGGCGACAAAAATGATCATCATCATCATCATGTGTAGAAACGGTAGCAGAGAATGAGAGAAGACAAGTGATAAAAATACATTTATGAAGATGAGCAATTATAAAACAATTTTCGTCTCTTGAGATAACACAAAATTGGGCTTAAACGGTTGGGGATTTTTTTTCTGTCCAAAAAAACGACAAAATAAACAATTGTACCTAAACCTATCTTCTGATATTTGAAAGGATGCAGTTGAACGACATTTGGAAGGGAAGATGGGATTACTTGCGCGTAGAAAAAGGTAAAAGAGAGGAAGATTTTTCTTGTCTTGTGTTTGTGTGTAGGAGGATGTCACAAAACACTAATGATTGTTTTGTGTAATATTATGCTGAAAAAAGTGTCATCCTAGTAATTATCACATTTTACCAGCTTCGATGAGGACTTCTTAATAGTTGTGGTGGAAGTTGTGTGACGTCGTTTTCAACAATCATTTATGAGTTTTCGGTAAAACATGTCGATTTGAGTTTCCTGTATTTCTGGTCAAAAAGGAAAAAAAATTACTTCTTCCTTCAAAGCTTAAATCATTATTTAATGGATCAGTCGTCATATTTTACTTCCGCTCACTTTCTGCCATTCATTTATCATTCTCTGATTGCTTCTTTCAAAACAAAAATATAAATATATTCAGTTGTTGGGTTACGGTTAGGCAATGCGATGAGAGTAATTGAGTTTGGTGACAGCTTCGTTGTTACATTACATTACACAACAATATACATAAAGCTAAATTCCAAGCTTTTGCTAGAAATCTCTAGTTACGTAAAAATATATATGATATGGATGATTGAGGTCAAAATGCTTCGTGAAGCATTGCTAGCCATAGGGTACACACACACGCAAATAATGATATATTACTACATTTGTCGTAGATTGGCTCTAAGTTATTGTGTACGTGATTTGGATCGGAATTGTGTCGCAATATCTGGAATATCATCCGGTGTGATCATCATTAGCATCAGAAAAACTATTGACAATTGGTATCATTTTTTTTACTTCTTCGGCTGCCACTCTTACTCATTTCCATAATATGCGTACTAGAGCTAGAGCTCCTCGGGCACAAGAGTTTCCATGATTGTGTTGTTCTTTATGTAGGCCGAGGTCTACGACGAGAGAAGAGTGACTGACTGCTGACACACCAACACCACCACCACCACCATTTCACCAGAGAGAGCCCAAAGTTAGAGCATTTATATCTCACCTAGTTTCACAGAATAAGTAAACCGCGGCAAGACGGGAAGAAAGCAAGTAGCTTAATTTCGACAGATTTGTTTTTGCAAATGATGGAAATTTAATGAAAATGCATAAAAATAGAAATTAGATACGATTATGTTGCTTATCGCAAGATGAAGTGTAAGAAATGTTGATGTACAATTTTTTTAATAGATCGATGTTTGATTTTCTAGACGGACAGACAACGTATATATTCATAAAGTAAGTAAGCTCGGGATCGAAACAAGATATACCCAAATCGCTGCTAGTGCAATCAAAATATGGGAATCGAAAAGGAGTACATTATCACGGTAACCATCGCGCAAGCGGAGGAATTATTAGCATAATTACGAGGTATATTGAAAGAGAGAGAAAAAAGTGTGAGGGCCATGGGGATGGTGGGATGAATGGAAAGTGATGATGGAGTAGGGCAGTGGCTCGAAAGCTAAAAATTGACAATATTGTCAGCGACATAATAATAATATGTATTTCCGAAGGAGAGATACTTGGTGTCACACGTCCCTCCTCCCTATACCTAGACTTTTACGAGGAGACTATGATTGTGTTATATTTTGTTGGGACGAGGAGAGTGCCTAGTGTGGAAACACACCACGACAACAACGTAGATATTACTCTCGTTATTATGCATCAATGAAAACGACAATATGAGGGAATAGTAATGAAGAGAATAATTTATCAGATGGATGCAGAGGGATAGAAGTACAATGTGAAAGTGTTTATTTGATGCAGTGGGTATTCCTCTGGTCGACTATCGATATTGGTGTCACTGTTTCACCAATTATTTCTCTGTAACCTGTTTCATAATCAGAAAAAAAATCAGCACAAGCAAAACTGGATACAAACTAGCATACCTTTCTGTCTGTCATAACTGCAGACTCACCAGTATGAACTATGTTGCAATTTTATTAGGGTGCACAAAAAAATGTGAAGCAGCACGTGCTGCCGCTTTCCCAACTTTATTTGTCAAAAAGGATACATTGTGATTGTAGAGGCCGAATTTTGGGAATATGTATGCGAGCTTGACAGAGATTTATTTTTTGAGAGGAATCATGGCAAATTATGGAGAGTGTTATAAGTTTAATGTTATGAACATGATGTGTACACACTTTTGTCAAAGAAACAAAAATTAATCAAGGACAAATGAGAAGTCATTATGAGAAAATGTTTATGATGGTTCGTACGAGGGACAAAAGGTCGCTGAACAAAAATAGGGAAACGGATTTTGGAACGTGCATCACATAACTCCGGCGGCTCCTCTAAAATTCGCATCCAACACATTTTCGCATGCATGAATAATCAGGATAACGTCTTGGTTTTCCTCCTTCTCGCTGACGTTCAGAGAGCGAGCTGTGTTGTTGTGTTGACGTAATTCTCAATGAAAACTGGGGAATTACGAAAGAGGAGTTTTGTACCTCCAAAAAGTAAATTGTGATGGAGTAAGTATGCATCATCATCGACATCCCAGCGTATCATGTGAGATGGAGATGATCATTTTGAGAAATGGGTTCAACTCGATATGTAACACACAATGACAACACAATAGCTTCACCCAATCATAATCATGGCGAGAGAGCGAGAGATTTTTATGTCCTGCTTTGTTATATATTATTTATTTTTTGTTATTGGTTTTGGAAGTAGTCAGGTTATGTACATGCATGTGTCTTATACGATTGGAGTCTAACGACCGATGTGAATGTGTAGCATACACATCATTTCATCACTTTTTTCTGCAGGAGCTGCAGTTTGTGTGGATGAAATGAAGTGAACTAGAAACCTGGTTGCATATTGTGATTATTAGATGAAAACATATTTATTTGATCCTCGAATCCATTACGATATGGTTGGATGTTACTTTTTCTATTAAATTCAAAATATTGTCAGAAGATGGTCGAGGTGAGAAAGAGAGAAAAGCGTGATTGACAAATTATATAGTTTGTTTCCTTGAGGAAAAACATGATCGCGACGGTGAAATACACTTTTAATATTGTGGATATTTATGGAATTGAGAAGAGGATACAATAAAAATGCTGAAAGGTGTTGACTGGGAGCTATTCTCAAAATTAACTGCACTTTTTCCCTTCAGGTTTTCCACTTTGTTTAATCTTTTTTTAAACGGTATCCTAGTGTGCCCCTCACAAGAAAAAAGAAAATATATGCTAACAATAAAATCATTGGAATGAGAGTATACATCTCGTCATTTTGCCACCCGCAACACAAATTTATTACCGTTTTACCACAATTTTTCATTTGCACTTCAAAAAAGTGTACAGATTTGTAGGCTTTTATTGTTTTGTGGTTGATGCACACAATAGCGTATATGCATTTTGCTAACACATTATGCGAGCAAACTACGACAATATTTTTTATGGCCGCAACGTCCTGCACTTTGCCATTTCATTTTAAAAGCTTGGCTGTAATAAAGTAAGACTTTAAAGCGCTCAATGGAAAATCCACGTCGTTCGCGTTCACGACTCACGACCATCGTCAATTTCCGTTTAGCTCCTTGTTCTCATTTTTGACTTGGATGTGGATTGTGGGAGTGTGGAAACAAGATCTCTCATCTCAAACGTTCCAGTCGAAAAATAAAAGGGACTTTGGTAGTGTTTCTGATCTGAGCTGAAGAAAACATGTTGGCATAAACCCATCAACGCATGAAGAGGGCAAGACACTCTTCATTTGAAATGAACAAGCTCAAGCTCACCTGAAAAATCAATGAATATTTTTATATTCCTTTTGATTTTTTTCCGGCAGCAAGCAAGAAGACTGTAAAAAATATAATATATATTCACTCTTGAAAGGTTCTGCCATTATGAACACTGAGCATATCGCTTAATTTTTTATTGACATTACGTATGTTTTTGTGTCAAACAAGTGCGACCTTAAAAGAGCAGCACGTAAAAATTGTTGGGATGTTGACGGGGAGCAAGAAGAGCATGTATATAATGGAAAGAACAGTTAGAATACTTACGTAAATATTTCGAGTTGCAAAACTGGGAGCAAAAAATTTGAGAGTATAACTCAATAATAAAAAAGAATCGAATATATATTCCCTTTTCATTCATGCCTTTAAAAAAGTCATAAGTAAAGCACAGCGGCAGGTGTGTACCCCAACTCCACAGATTAGTCATACCACATCTCCATCTAATCCCCAAGAAAGAAATAAAGATTCCGCTTAATAACCTTAGCTCAATTTTATTTGTGTAATAATTTTAAATGAGTAAATATTATCTTTTTTGTCCTTTTCAAGATGGTAACTGGCTAAGATTATTGTCATGCTTTGCTTATCCATTACAAATCATAATTATCATACAGCGATTGTGGTACGTTTTTTACTTAAATTTTCAGCTGAGCACGAAAGCAGAGTTGTAGATTATCGTCGTCCAGAGCTGCACTTGAATAGTGCTTAAATAATCTCACAATATAATTTTTTTTATATATCCTTCGCCACCACTACCACCACATCCAAGCCACTGGTCATGCATACAATTTTCTTCTCATTTTTTACCCTCTCATCAATTCTTCTATCTCTGCCACCACGTTTTGTGTTGCAAGTTTGGGAGTGTGCACTGGAATAAATATGCGGGTAATACACCTGTTCATATAACAGTCATAAACAGACACACACACACACTCTCTCTCTCTCCATTAAAAGCACATATTATACAAAGATCTCTCTTCTGGTCTCTGATGAAGCTTTTTTTGAGAGAGAACATAACAAAACTGCTCTTCGCATATACCACCTTCGCCAGTCATGACAACTCTCCAACTTTGCATATGAAACATGACGGTTTTTTAACAAATACTCTGGACAGACGTGCCATCCTACTTTTTTTTATGTCGGTAGCCGAATGTGTTAGCCATCATTAAATATAGAGAAGCACCAGTCGTTTAAGTGCGCTATCTCTGCGCTGCTCTCCATTCTGGATCGAATTTCATTTCCATTGTTCAACTGTTATTTTTTATTCTCTCTCTTTAGCCAGACACGTTTCAGCATCTTCCTTGCGCATTTTGATTACATTTTCAACACGGGGAAGAATAAAGTTGGAAACAGTTGGCGAATTGAATGGACGACCCATGTCTGCTTATGCGAGGAAATGGTGTCCAGTTCACTCTGTTCTGCATTGAAAATTGAGTGCATAAGAGTTGGAACAATTTCTTGGAACACTTGCACACGTGCAAGTGAATGCACTCAGCTCGAAGCTATTTTGCTTGCCCTGTCCTGTCAATTCAATACATAAATTCAACGTTGGCTTGAAATTCCTGGGCATATACCTCATATTAGCATTCTTAATCAGAACGTTTTTTTCTGGCAAGGTGAAACGAGCAAGAGACGGAGTGTTGGTTGGTTAGTTGGATTTGACACCAATAAAATAATATGCCTAATGTCCTCTCAACTCGTTCAGCTTTCGGGCTAATGTCGTTGGTCCATTGCGACATGATGCTGAATGAAAATGAGTAATGAAATTTGTACTTTTATGACGAACTTGGAATGGGACACAATAAAAGTGATATATTTTCAGCGACAACAAAACAAATTGGAAGCAATAGGGACCAAGGAAAAAATAAGTTTACGTATATGTTTAGAGGGTATTGGCGACAAAATGAAAGCTAATTGTAAATTGTAATGAAGTCTCAATTTCATCACCGAGTCAAAGGAAAAGGCGAGAGAGAAACAATATTTATGCACATAATAATAATCTTTCTATATACGCCTCCATTAATCATTCATTTTTTGCCCACTTTCCTTCTCGTCATTTTCGGCAAAAAAAACTACAACGCACATCGACGAAGGTGATGTGTGGAGTGGATTCATTGTCGTCATCATGTCCATTTCGTTGGGGAGTGTTGTATATTTTTGGAAAGGGAAATAAAAATATAATATGCTGACACACACACATACACTCACTCGTCACTCTCTCCTCAAAAAGGCCAATAATTAAGTGTTTTTTCCAGAGGATAATCGCATCTCTCGATGGCGGCATGAATAACGAATCCACATTTAATATCCCCAAATGATCGGACATGTTCCATAATTCCATCATCATCGTGGCTACACCACCTTTGACCGACACCACTTGTGTAAATATACTCTCTTTGTTCGTTTTTCGAGTAAACTCCGACGTGAATTAATTCTTGGGCATGGAGCCATACTAATATGTGGCGGTAAAGGATATACTCAACGTCTGCATGGTCTTGATTTCCTTTTTTTGTTCCACCTTGGAATACATGTGTCCAAACTCTGCGGCAAGTGGTGGTCGCTTGTGAAAAATTCCTCTCTCTATTAATTTTCAGCACATACCACTCATATCATCATCACATTAAAGGTTTGTCAGAATATAGAATTGGAAGTGGGATAGAGTGTGAATCATCGCGGATAGGCGATAGTCATAAACTTGTATAGACAGACACTTTCTGTCGCTAGTGTCGCTAAAAATTTTGTCCCCAATTTATACACGATTTTCCAAACTTATATTTTCCAATTTCGTTCATGCATAACAAAATTGGACCAAATAAAGAATTGCTTCGGTATTATTTAAATCGGTTGACAGTAGGTGACGAATTTTTTTTTTGGAATACATCCACACCCTCCATTCACAATATTTTTTATACCAACGAGACGACATTCATACAAATATTCAGATCCTGTTGCGAACTAAACTTTCACCCTTTTTCGCAAATAAAGGGGATTTTTTGTGTACAATGAATGGAATAATAATGCGATCTGTCCATAGCGATCTATATTTTTGCATTAATTTTTGACAAAAATTTTGACCTACATCCTTCCATTTCCATAACCATAGTTCCACTTCTGAGAATCCTCACATCGTATATTATATCGTATTTGAAGCAATTGCGCAGAAATTTGTTTAGCTGTGTTGGATATATGCTGTACACAATATCCAGGTCTCACGACATCCACAGGTCTACATTTCTAAATCATATCCACATTGCCTTTTGCTTGTCCTTATTTTTTTTAGAAAAAGCTTAAATAAAAAACATGTAAACGTATGAACGGTTCATTCTCGATTTAGTTTTTGTATTTGGAAAAGCGATTATAAAAAAATTTGTTTGAAGTTGCTCCCTCATTCAAACTTCTTTTCTTCTCGGTTTCTACTTGATGATGATGGTGGACACACAAAGATCATCAAAGATCTCGCTTACTCACTTCCTCTTTCCTCTGATTCTCTATTTTTTTTTACCTCTCTCTCGTCTCTGGTACTCCGCATTTTACTCCAACTCTTTATGCATGCTTTTTTTCCTTTTCTTTGAACATTTTTGTGAGTTCATCCCCTTGATCATCGCATATCACCATGAATGAGCAGCCAGAGAGCGAGTAAACTCATGGAAACAATGCATGTGTGTATGTCTACGCTGGGTTTATTCACAAAAGGGGAATCTCTGAACAGCGGAAGATCATCATCATCATCCTCAATGAGAATGAGCAGTCAATTTTTTTTATATCTTCAACAGCAATCTTTCGCTATGCATATAAAAAGCACCTTTATTTTCGCATAACGATTACGTTGCCGTTGTTGCTACAGTAGCCCCAAGATCAAACAAGTGCGGGGATTTCACTAAATTCTCAATATAATCTTGTAAAAAGGCGTATAGTTCATAGAGAACTGGGAGTCTTTAAAAATGTCATAAAAAATTTCACATGCTCACAAAGTCACAAAAAAAATCTTCTTCAGGGCAGAATAAAAAAGTATGCAAGAGAAGCCCATACATTTTTTTCGCCGCCGCTCTCCCTTTTCGCTTCAGGATAATAATGTCACTTTGTAAAATGTCGCAAAAGGAGTAAAAACTTTCTTATCAATTCAAACATTATAAGAATAATACAATACCTAGACAAAACTATTTTGCACCTTCTCCCAATTCAAATTATATAAGAATATTGACAATAACGGACTTTGTCAACATTCAGAACTTAAATAGCATTTATGCATATAGAGAAAATACACTGAAATGAAGATGTAACAATTCATTTTTTTTTCTTCTAAAAAACGAAACGGTTCAGAATGCGCTTCCCTTTTTCCCCATTCGCCTCTCTTCCTTCCTTTCGGCTTCTTTAAATGCGATTATTCTTCTTTTTTGGGCTTTCTTTTTTTCTCGATTGTTTCCTCACATCTTTTTAAGCTAAATGACAGGCAGATCATCATCGAATCTCTAAAGGAAAGGATTCACTCAAGCCTTCAGTGAGTTGCAGCGATTTTCAATGATCTTTGACAAGTATCACGCCCTGTTTCACAGCCATTCATATTCCACACACAAAATATATATATAAATACGTCGTTCTTCCTCTCTCCTATACATTTCATATACTTATGTTAGATAATTATTCGCATATTTCTACTCAAACTTCTTTAAGGGTTTTAAATGTGAACAATGTGATGTGAGCAAGCATAAAAAAAGATTTTTCTCTCTCTTCGTCTTTTTTTCATAGTTTCTCTTACAAGTGCATTTTTCTGTATCATCAACGTGATTGTTACAAGGGTTGTGGATGTCGTTTTGAGGATGGATGATGAGTTGAATGGTGATGGTGGTGGCGATGATGATGATCATCATAATATGATGCGAGAAGAGCACCGTTAGAATTTTTCAGATCATCCCCCTTGAATGGATATGTTTGCATGCACCTAACCTGATCCGACATAATCATTTGATGATGTTTCTTTATCATTATTTTTTGTGTGTGCTCGAAGTTCGAGCACACTTGTTCATTGTCACCTTTTACTCATTCACTCATCCGCTCAAACCTCATCCTTTTCGGTAGCATATCTCAAGTGAGAGATTCTTTCCTCCTCAACTCTTTTTTTTGTTCATTCATCCTGTCAGTGTTTTTATATATTTTTTATATATATTTTGGCGAGAGAGTCAGTCAACTCATCCCCATTTTTAAAGAGAATCAAAACAGAAAATCTTGCAAATCAGCTGTTCTCAGGTGATAATGACGAGAAACCCAAGGGGTGGAAAACGAGCAGGAGGGATATTTTTGTTCGAAACTGCTTACCCCTTCTTAAATGCATTGTATGAAGACGGGGAAGAAAAAAGGGGTTTTGCCAAATTGCACAAAGTGTCTTAAGATGAGTCGGGTGCTTCAGAGAGACAGAGAGAGAGAGTTTGTAATGCCTTTTGACAATAGTCTTCTAGACATTATTCTCATTCTTCTAATGTGATATTTTTTCTATTCCTTCAAATAAAAAAAGAATGGATCAACTGAGCACAGAATGACAGGTTGGTGTGTTCATTGTGGAAAAAATGAAATTATCCCAGTTTTTTTATTCTTCAAATTTACAACAGCATTATATGAGTCCCCTTTTCATTTAAACTTATTCAGTTGTTAGAAGAAGAGAGAAAAACGTTGAGCCACTGTGACGAGTTGGAGTTGTCATCACACACATTGCCGTAATTATTGTAATTAGCCGACACAATAACAAGTGTACAAGTGCAAATTCACAAAGTAATTCTTCTTTTAACCATTTTCTACACAGACCAAACCAAGTTGAGCTCGAGCGAGAGAAAGAGAAAAAGGACAAAAGACAAGTGCACAGGACAAAAATTGTCATAATTCCTTCATTCAAGAAAAAAAACTGGCATGTTATTCTTATCTTTTGGTTTGGACTGCACTTCGAAAAAAATATAAGCTGTGGGAGATTTTCATGAGGGAATGAATGAAACTAATTGAATGGTCTTCACTTCAAGACGAGAATTTCTTAAAAAGAATGAATCTTATGTTGGGCATATAATATTAAGACGAGAACATGGGAACGGGATCATTCCGTCATCATCCCCATCATCTCGAACCTCTTATGGTAATCAAAGAAGCCAAGCCAGCTTCGCACCCCGGGAGGTCCTTAAATCACCTTCCTTCTTTCTCTTCACCCTTCCGTCCTTCTTTTCAAAGAAGCAGAACTATGATGTGCCAATAATAATGTGCCAACAGAACAGATAACGAATTATGTTGATGAGCACCCCGTTCTTCTTTTTTTACTGCAAACTTATTTTCTTCCTTCTTCTTTCGCTGCCGTGTATCCTTTGTTCATCATGCATGGTCGGTATGGTGAGTGGTGGTGACGGTGAGGTTGAGTGCTGCGATTTTGAAGACCGCAGCAATGAAAAAATGGAACTTACCTGACATTCATTTTTTATTGTGACTCTTTTTTTGCAGGCCAACTTCCGGTAGTAGTATTTTCGTGCACGTAAATATATTTTTCATGAGTCGGTTGAAAAAGAGAATGGGGATACGTGACTTTACTCATTAACTTTTCGACACCTGAAAAATACATGTTCATTTTTTATTACTTTTTTTGGACCTACCTGGTGGAAAAAAATTATGACGTTGTCGGTCGTTGAGTAATGAAATAACTGAGAGATCGCCTTTTCTGCTTTGACTTTATTTAAGATTTGCTTTTTTATTCCGCAGTAAAAGCTATTGGGAAGATGATAACTTTTACGGCGGGGCAATGTAGTTGTATAATGAAAATGATAATTGAGAATGAACCCGTGCGTCTTATGTTCAACAAGCCGATATATCCACAATACAATGGATGTTGTAAAATAAAAAATGGATAAACGACACAAAAAAAGTGTATCGTGAGCTAGAGCAAAACAGTAAAATTCGACTCTATTCATGTTCATAGCTTTTTTTATATGATGAGAGCCGCAGGATGTTTGCACCCTACGCGTATGGAAATTATATGATGTTTTCTTGAAGCACACAAAGAGATTTCGCTTCACTTTCCGAAAAGGACCGAGTTCGGGAGTTCGGACTGAGTTGTGCCGATCCAGTGGATTAAAGTGGTTGTTTCCAAATCGCACAGATGGAACAAGACTGTTACTCCCTGAGCCTGACTGAGAACACGTATATTTAGACGTATCCTCCAGAAGAGAGTGAGGACATTTCTTCCACATTCATTGTCCAGCGAGAATCTGTGTGGAACATGTCCAGGAACGAGTATATATGTTTTTCGAAGGCTTTATGCTCGCTTCTCCATGCTATACCTACCGGCCTTGATGTAATAAATGTTCGGATCGACTCTGGACATGCATATTTCTATAGATGGCAGGGAGTAAACACGAAAAGTGAGCTGGGCATTTTATATGCGCAATCCTTGCGGTCATCATTGGCCGTTCCCATATACGCCCTGCCTTTTCTTTGACAAAATATTCTGCGCTGGTGGCGGCTCACAATTTCCCCTGTGCTTTCCACTCCACAGACCACTCGGCCGAAAACATTGATTCCTTCTGCTCGTCTCTCAACATTCCTATTATTTCGCTCCATTTTATTGATGCTTGAAATCGAGTTGCGAGAGAGAGAGAGAGAGAGAGAGAGAGAGAGAGAGTCGCGGACAGTGTTAGAGAGCTGGTGGCTTCGCAGCTTGCAGTGTACACGTATCACTACCAAATACACTCTCTCTACGATTCTCGATATGCAATATGATTTGTGCTGTTCATGTCCGTCCTACGCCGTTGTCCACTCAACTCTGCATTCCTACTCATCCGCCCACACACACTAGCTTACAATGTCCTAAACTCATGCCCATTCCTTCGCGAAGGAGCAAATCACGCTTGACCACACGCACTGCGTGCACACCACCACACTAAATCAAAATTCTTCGTTGTGTGCTCAAGCTAAATACATTCCATTTTAATCCCTTTCAATTTGACATTAATTTTTTCCGCATGTTCGTTCCTTAACTCCTGAGTCCGCACCTGTTGTATATTATTTGCATTGTGCACTTGTGTATTATTTATCCGTGTATCTCATGTCTATCTCTCTCTCTCTGGTGTCTCACTCAAGTACAAAGTTCATCATGAAACTCATTCATTGCCCAACTGCTCCCCGTCTGCTCATCGTCACCGGAATTTTGTGCATCTTCCCGTTGGAATGCAAAACGGAGTGCAGCCTCAGCCTCCTTCCAAAAATTTTGTCTGTTTTATATACCGTATTCCCTTCACGGTCTCTCGCTATCTAATATTATGCAACATTGGGAAGATGAAGCCAAGAAGGAGGAAGTGAGCGAGATGTCGAGCAGCGATGCGAATGTGTCTCAACTCGTGTAAAACGTATATAAAAATATAAATGCAGAAGGGAGAACAGAGAGAGAGAGGTTGCATGATATTATATATATACCTTCTCTCTCGTGTGTGAGAAAATGAGAGAAAAAGTAGTACAACCAAGACGGTACATAACAACGTTCTCCTCAGATTTTCACAGTTTTCAAGTTCACGGACAAATGTGAGCTCTCTGCTCTATTCTTTTACGAAGTTTGCATTTAGAAGGCACACATACAATAGCTCTACTCTACTAAAAACTGAAGAAAAAAACTGTTTTAAAGTCGTGCTCACTTCATCAGTGTTATTTTTCTACGCTAACTGAAAATGATGTTCCTTAGACACGAAAATTCATTTCATAAATAGCGATACTGCATGTATGTATTTCTGCATATAACCTCGTTGCAATTACATTATTTTGGGCATGAATGCGAAAAAGAACGTTTCTATGTCGTGGATGTTGTTGATATTTGACAAAAGTTGGAAGAGAGAAGACAACGCATCCGTCTTCAGGCTGAAACGTAACGTTTGTGCGAAGTGCGTACAAGATTTGAGTGCAATTCCCGTTGCATATTAACAGGAGCAGCATGCATACATACATCAACGTAAACATTTTATGGACATATCTTCATCCATTTCATTTAGGAAATGGAAGACATGCTCCAAACTCTTGAGGACGTGATAAACATTCAGTTTTGGCTAGTATGTGCACACTACTGCATCCTCCATGCACAATGATATGTCTCTGAAGAAGGAGCTCCTTGTTGCTTTTGCATATCTCTCTTTCGCAGGAGAGAAAATTGTATGGAACGCAAGAGTGAGACACGAGAGAGCAATGTTTTAAAACTATATGAGGATGAAGAGGAAGCGAGAAGACGACGAGCAAAAATATTTTTTGAGCTACACACAAGCTGAGAAGGAGAGAGTCTTCTCTGCCAGTGCATTGCGGAGAAGGAAAGGAAGAGACGGAAATTACGGGTAAAAATAAGTTAGTTTATGAAAAGCACGGGGAGAAAATGTGTGGCACAAAAAACATACTACAAGGATCCATGTGCTTTTCCCCGTGTTTAAGAAGGTGAAGTTTGTCAGAGATGCAAGAAGTGGATGAGTTTTGAAGATGAGATTATTATCTTACTTTTCCAACTTTTCCCTCTTTTAGACGGAATAGAGCAAAAAATTATATGCTTATAAATATATGCTCTCTCTCGTGCATCCTTTTATGCACTTTCATTTTGCATCCAATCCAGTAGTCAGTCATCATAACCATATTGCACGCTTCTCTCTCTCTCTCTCTCTCTCTCTCTCTCTCTCTTTCGACTCGAATCAGAATAGAGAGAAATAGAAGTGCAGCAGCAGCACACTTGCTACATGCACATGCTCTCATCTTGTCAACGGAGAAGAATGGAGGAAATTACTTGCCAAAAAGTTTCTCTTTTTTAATGTTTCTCTACTTACGTACGCATACGCAAGTTATTCTGGAGTTGAGAGCAGAGTAAAAGACGCACAACGGCTGACTAATTTGCATATCTCCACTTTTGGAAGGAAAAGCTGGCAAATTTTTTTCTTCTTCTTCACATTTTGGGGATATACATTTATAAAAGCTCATTTCTGTTATGCAATCCTGGAGAAAGGCTGCTGGAGCCGAGGAGAGGGATGATGATGACGTGTTGTGCGTTTACGCATGCATACGCACACATTCTAAAGTCAATGCACTTTTCCAGGTGCACACGAGGATATACATATCCTCAACCAATGCCTCATGTGCAAGGGTTTCTTCATTCAAATTACGCCTGTGCTACCTCAACAAAGGGATGCAATTCACTTTTAAACCTGTTAAAAAATAAAAAATAATTAATCCAAAAAGTGCAAGTAACAGGCAGCAAAACTTATTTACACAATGCCCCATACTCCGGCGATGTGGACAATGGTCATATTGTATTATGAACTTGCCTTTTTTATTAGAAACAAAAAAAATATTTCCTTGGATTGGACAAGTAAATCATAAATCAGTTGAACGAACGGAATACACATTTTTTATTCGTTCGGTGATTTTTGTTCGTCGAGAAAATCCTGATAAATGCCAATAATACACTTTGTCTTCCTAATCTACCTCTTGTGAATTTTCCTTCCTTTTCCTGCGACGAGAGAAATGAAAATCCGCTCCTCTCCACAACTCTCATGATTCCCTTATTACTCAATACAAGACGTTATTACCATCATTTACAATAGTTTCGTTCTCCTTTCTCCAAAGTTGTCGCATTTCAAGAGAGCTCCATTTTCTCTTCTTCTTCTGGTGGATGTTGATGATGTGACGTGAAAGAGAAACACGCAAAAGTCGTGTCTCATCTCTCTCTCTCTCTCTCACTTTGCACACATTCAATAACCAGACCAGAGCATTTTGTTTCATGTCATTTTCCGTATCCGATATGGCTGATGACGCTCGTTTCGGAGTTCGGACTTGTGAGTGCATAAAAATCGTGAGAGAGCTCTGCTAGCTGCTGCTGCTGCTTTTTTCCCTTTGTTACTCCGAAAAAGGTTTATTAGCAAAAGTCCGGGTAGAAGTACTCTTGCTGTTTACTCGCTCAAAAAAACTAACTTTTCCCTATCTCTCATGTTTTTTTTCTCGGACCATGTTGGAGCCGATACAATATCTTTTTTGGGATGGAAACGAGCCAGTGAAGATTCGGAGATAGACGGATGGATGGACTGGGAGAGTGAAGTAGCCGTCGTACATCTCGCAGAAAAGTTTTCTGGTGTGTGTGTGTGCGTGTGGATATATATGTACAGCATTTACGGTGTTTTTGTACCACCACCACACACCACCACCACCACCATCGTCATCATCATCATCATCGTATCGTCGTCGTCCTCATCCTCTTCTCTCCAACCAATCCATCCAACTAAAAATGTTGAAGCGAGAAAGAGAGTGTGTATATGTGTTGTGTGTGTGGATGTGAGTGTGTGTGTGCATAATAGTGAGTAGTGACTACTACGGGCTCGTTTTTCCCGATGGCCAAGTCCCATGAACTGTGCCCAACTGGGCTCAGTTGAGCACTGACTCTGCATTGATACGGACACACGTACCGCATCCAACGTTCTCTCCGCGAGAGACGAAGAATTCATATAAAAAACCTTGCTCGTCTTTGTGCTTCCTTCAAATAGACAATAGCAAAGGGGAGAGAAATACAAAAATATCCTGTGTTGGTGTGTTCAGAGAGATATGAGGGAAAAAAGCTCTTTTTCCCAAATACTCTTTTCTTCTTCAAAAGTTGACTCAAATCCTGAAGTAAAAAGTTCGTACTCGGAATGCCCTGTGCTCCTCTAAAAAATCACAAACTGAAATGTCCAAATGTAGGAGTCGTGCGAGTAGTTGTGCTCATGTTCTCTGCTGTGGAGACTGGAGATAGATAGATTTTGTGCCCTCTCCAAGTATGAATCTTGTGTTACTGGACAAATGATTTAGAAGAAATTATTGAATATAATTTTTTGAGGATAATTTTTTTCGTAGGAAAAAAAACCGGTGATTTTCTCTTGTACATTTCCACCAGTGACAAGTGACATTGACAGTTTGGGAGGCCATGGAACTGGCATTTTTTTGACTAATGTCAACCTTATCTTATGAGGCGGCTCTCAACTGGCCCCAGAAATAAAAACAAATGGACAATCCCATGGACAAGTATAAAGTGACCAGCTTTATGTTTCTCCCTTTACATTTTGCTGGAGAAAAGTTGATTTTTTGAAAACTTTTTTCCCCGAGAAATATTTTATTCTTTTATGTAACATGAAATGTCATTGACATTGGCAGGTTACATTACATACAAAGAAACCATTGTACTCTCTGGCCCCCAGAAACATTGACCGGTGCATACTAATAAACGAAACTTTTGTATGGGAACTGTGTTTAAGTTAATAACTTGGAATAATTAAAGTGAAAAAAAGTAAATAGCAAGAAGGGACACGTGAGCTGTTTCCTTTCAGTTTCTTCACTTTGTGCATTTTTTATTTATTTATTTGGTGCATGTGTCTTGCGTCTGCTGCTGAGCTCCTCTCCGAGAAACTGGTCAATTGAGAACTCTGTGTGCCGTCATCTCTCACTCATCATCCTTTTGCATGAAGCGAGAGGAGACGAGTGTGACTTTCGAGCAAGTTGAAAGTTGTAAAAGTTTTGCACGTTCTCTCTTCGCATCTCTTTCTTTCTCTCTCTCACACACACTCACACTTACTCTCTCTGGGAGAGAGAGAACTGTGCTCCATTTCTGGAAAATCCATACGATGTCGGGAAGATGGTGATAAACTGCAACTCTCTTGCAACCGCGTGCGTCTAAATGCAACTCAGAATTTTCGCGTGTGTGTGTGAGTGCGAGAGGGTGTACGCTTTTGTATGCAAGAGTTGAGAGAAGGGAGAGAATAGAAGTGTGTAGGTGGAATTAATTACTGTCGTCTTCTCGTCTCTCATCTTCTTTTTCACTTTTCTCTCACGAGGAAAAGATAGTGGTGTTGTGCATGCATGCGTATTATACGCGTAGGTATCCAGAAAGGAGAAAGAGAAGAGACAAGTTTTGAATGAATTTTTACGCGGATTACATCTCTGGAATGCAAACACTTCTTCCAACTTGACTATGTGAATGAACTCCATTTCAACAACAAAAAAGAAGAAGTTTCCCTTTGTTTCTCTGCTCTGTGTTCGCATTCAATTCAGACTCAGGGACAGTATGCTTTAAACAATGTGTAAAATTGCTAAATGTTAGTTAAGAAGATGAGAACGTTAATTGTGACCTTCAATGGATTCTCCAGTGAAGTGACGGAAGCATCGAAACTGGACTGACTGGACAAAATTAGAGAAAATAAAATTGCTTTTTTCAAAAAATAAAAACTCAAAACTGTTCAATTCTGTTCAAATAATTTTCCTCAGCGAGGGAGGGTTTTGAGGACAACTCCTGTCCTCAATTCCTTCAGTCAACCAATTCAAGATGAGGATTAAAATGCCTGCCGTTAGAATCGCCCAAGGTAAGTCCCCTCAAAACGAGTGTAATAATGTTTTTCCTAAAAACTTGTGTGTACAGTGTACAATCCATTCTCTCGTGAGTTTTTTTTTCAGTCTGTAGATACTCCACACGTTGTTGTGAGTTTCGTTCGTGTGAAATTTTTCGTTCGTGAATGTCACTTCACTTTTTGACAGATGAAGAGGTCAAAAAACAAGAATTAATTATGATTACATTCCGCCTTCTTCTCTATTTGCTCCAGTAACGTACATATTTAAGCTGTTGTCTCGGGAAAGTTATGTAAATTGAAATTCCATTATGAAAAAAATAGTCAGTCAACCAATTTCAATCCTTTTTTCTTCATCTGACATTTTTGTCCATAAGGAAAACACACACTACATTTTTTCTCAATACTACACCGGACCATTTAGCATAAGGTGAGAGAGAAAAAAAAAGGTTTGGGAAAAAATTAAGTGTTCAATTCTTCAGCTCTATTCTCGGTTTCGCTTAGATGAGCGTAATGAATGTGGCGAAAAGTAAGTGAGTGGCACACAAGAACCCTTTTTTCCCTTTCTTCAAGGGACCACTCTGGTCTCCTATAAGAAAAAAAATTTACATAGGGAAATTGAAGGTAAAAAGGGAAACGAGCGAGAAAAAAATACCATCTACATATTTCCGCTTGTCCAGAACATCATGCATAGAAATATATATATTTTTTTTGTGCCTTGGAGTTGGAACAGTTCTTATTAACGATGCGACAACGATGATGATTATCCAAAAAGGAGACCCTTTTTTTCTTCCATATAAACTTTCCTTCCATCTTCAGGCCCAACCTTTCATTTGCATTTATGAATATTATGGGAGCAGAAAATTTTTTCCCAAAGGGGACTCAGCCTTTTTTCAGGTGGGTTCATGTATGCAAATCGCTTGGATATATTTGGTCTTGTAGTATGCATACCATTATTATTATTACCTGGACTGATGGATGGGACAAAGAAGTAAAAATGAAATGTTTTTTTTTGCTATGCCATCCTGAGTCCAGCTTTACCCAGTGTTTTTTGCCCCTTTTTGAAAGAGAGAGTGAGCCTGAGAAAAAAAAATATATACTTTTTTCTGTTGGAGAGTGACGGACACGAATTGAAAGTGAAATGTGTGTGTAAGGTGTCCAGGTCCACCTAAAAATTATTTAAATGAGTGGAATAAGGATCTCTGTTTGGAGGATGTATATAAAAAATGAAGGGGAAAAGGGACTCTACTCGTGTCTCCTTTTTCCAACTGCGTTTTCATTAAAGACGAAGACGATGCACTGGGAAGAGAGAAGATGAAAGTTTTATGCATGATAAAGTTTTTAGAAACCTTTGACGGACTTTAAGAACCTTTTTTATACTTACTTTTGAGAGTCGGAAATGTATGGTAATATTGTAGAGGCCAAAGCAAACTGTTTCATCCACACATTTGAATAGGGAACAAATGTAGTGCGTTTCTCGCCAGTCAAACAAGAAGATTGCCGGACCCTATTTTTTCCCTTTGGTTTTGATCACGCCGATTACGTTATGGGAACTTTTCGTTTTCATGCTAGTTACCTATTAGAAAAGATGCTCAGTCTATTTTTATGCATAATTATTTTTCTCGCTCTGTACGGTCAATTCTCAGTGGGAAGAAGGAAGCAAGGGTCATCTTTAAAATTGCAGACAAAAAATTATAGGAAGCAATATTCAGAGAATGAGACAAGTTCAAAGTTGGAAAAAGGGATTTTTTTGCCTTTTTGCCTTGTGGTAAATAGGTAGACGTAGAAGGTATCTTCTTCTCAATTCTTTCGTTTTTTTCTCACGGAAGGAAAAAGGACAATTTCGGTACGGATGATGATGAGGTGAAAATGTAAATGCATTTTAGAGTTGTGTATATATTTTTGTGAAAATATCCCTTAGTTTGTTTGCATACGAATATATTTTCAGGTGCTCAATAAATATATATTTTTTGTTTGTAAATGATGAGGACTCGATCATTGTATAAAAGATGGTAAACTATCATTCATTCGCACAAGTTCCCATATAGATCCCTTCATACCTTTATATTACTTATATTTTTTCTACAAAGCCGCACACAAATAGAAAAACTTGTCTGAGAAATTTTCTCAGGAAATCGGAATATATTTATATTTTTCTTTTTTTTTGCATATGCAAGCGAGATGATGATGATCCTTTTGAAAAAAAATTGTTTCAGGTCAGCATTTACCGTCACAGTTGACTTATCCGATATTATCATCTAATATTCTCTTCGAAAAAGGGGAAAAGGTGTATGTTCATTTCCGAAGGTGAAGTCGAAGTTGGTCATTGATTGAAAAGTGAGATAGATGAATAACGTTCAGTGTTCAAGTATAAAAATATGAATATTATGTATTTGTAACCTATACCCCATTGATAATTCCTCCTCTTCTCATCAGTATTTCTTTTTTGCTTAACCAAGTTATTTTTCCACGCGGATTTCACACCGCAGTCGAGACGAAGAAAAATCAAGTTTTTATTTTGTACTTTACTTAATACGATTTCAAATGGGATTGAATGAAATGCAGTGTGACCACTCCGACTTCCGATATGTTCATGCACGCAGCAACTCCATTCTTCTCTCATTATAATTGCTCATAACGAGACTGAGACAAGCATTTCTTCTCTCTTCTCAAAGTGTGTCTCGCTTCCATGTACAATTCTTGACATTTCTCTCTTGAACTCTTTGTTTAGCATATAATATCGAACATTAACGGTCGCGACAGAAAAAAAACTGGATTTAGAGAAGAAGAATAAAATAAAAAGAGACATAAATATGTTTTTACTCATCACCATATCATTATTCTCTTTCTTCGTCTGAGGAATGAATGAATGAATGGAAAAATAAACAGGTAAAAATACACAGGAGCACATATATGCAACTTTGATTAGGCTGAAGAGGAGAAAAAAAGTGATAAAAAATAAAACGCACTCGCTACAAGTTACGCAAAAAAAGAAGCGAGTTGAGTTTGTGGAGGATAACAAAATTCCATATAATTCTAGTTTGAAAACATATACGTTTTAGTCTAGATATAAACAAGTTGCGTGCATATATACACCTCATATATTTTGATATGCTTCTGTCTTTCTTTTCGGATTTCAAGTGGAGAAACGAGAATAGCAAGAGCTGCTCCTATTATTATATGATTTCCATGTTGGACGGCATCCGGTTCCCATAAAGTGTTAATTACAGGTTATTTATGGCCACTGAGTGCACATAACATTACTCATATATGCATCTTGTCTCCTGGCGTGCATCCACTCATACACACACTCACACATTAGCTTCTTCGTATTGTAAACGGGGCGAAGAGAAATGGTAAACTAGAAATGTGTACAGTGTTTCTACGCATGCATGTATTTGGGATACTTGAAGAAGGCAAGCAGCGAAGATTGTGATTATGAGCAGAAAAGTCACTTGATCTGACTTGTTCAAGCAGCATCACGGCATAAAGTCGCAATTACAATTAGCCATTTTTGCTTCGTGACAATTTCGCACTTTTGAGCTCAATCCTTTTGAGAGGAAGAAAGGTAGTTTTATATGTGTTATTGGTTTATCGTAGTTGCTCAAAATATTGTCCGCTCTTGCCATTTTAATGGATTCTTGGAATGGAAGACGACAGAGGGAAAATGATGTCATCATCATCATCATCGTGCATCATCCCGTTCTCCAGAACTTTGCCAACTCTCAACTCTGAATAAAGGCGGTGGTAGCATGTATAATTTTTTTTAAAGAAAACCTTTGACCTGGGAAAACGTGCTACCGACCACACAAAAAAATTATATTATGCATGTGTTGAGAAACGGTAACAATAAAAAAAATATATATCCGCATCCACTCCACCACTGCCTCAGAGCAAAGTAACACGATCGGCATTTCGCGAGTCATAACTTGATTTTTGTTGTCATGAGGAAGCACGTTTGAAGATTGGAAGTGCGAGTATATATTTCGAGAATTTTCAGTTTTAATTAGCCATTGTCCAATTGTGTCTTGACGAAGAAAAAAAACGGTAGAAGGAGAGTGGAGTGGAGAAGGTGACGGAAAAAAGAGAAGAAGGAAAATATCCGTTTGATATAGATTTTTTTTCTTTATGTTTGCTGCCTGCTACCTGATACAGGTTTCTTTTTAATGCTTGATACTTTTTTTACTTCTGCCTCACTTTTCATTTTTTTTATATACGTTGCTTTTATGGACCATATCATTTTGCCCATTGTATTTGTCACTTTACGAGCGCACCTCTCCCCATATTATTTTCCTTGGTGGAGGAGAGGGCAGCTTGAGAGAGAGGAGTAGCTTGAGCTTTCATTGGATTGGAAGTTCGTCATTCCCCCGAAAAGATACGACAATATCCTTCTTATCGGAGTTGTTGGACCAGGAAAATGTAGGTTGTTGAGCTTAGCGACCTTGAGCATATTTGTTTTTAGCGAAGAAGAAAATTGGAAATATACGTTGGGGACGGCGGGACAGAAGTAGACAGATTTAAACTAAGACGAACATAATAATTACTGCTCTCACTCTGCTCAGCTGAACAAGTTGATCAAGAGTCGAAGTTTAAAAAAGGGTTCCACCAAGTCGTGTACAAAAATATTTTCGGAATGCATACTTCACTCTTTTTTTAATGCGTTCATTTTCTGACTTGTCAGCTTTACGAGTTTCAGGTCAGAAAGGAGAAGGAAGTAGCAAAGTATTCTTCTTACTTTTGAGTTCCATTAAGAAATGAACATCTTGATCGTGATTCCTTTTCCTTCTTGAGACACGCTGGTCGATACTCACAATTCAAAAGGGATGTGTGTGTATGCATTCTACTAGGATAACACCTCCGTGACTTCTTGTTTCATATTTATGTCCATGTAAAATGGCAAACAGAAGTGTGGAGAATGACATTATTGTGCATGAACAAGTAGGATCTCATTTATGATTCAGAGATTTTTTTAGAGCATTTCCCACTTGAAACAATTTTTTTCCCAGGACTGGTGAAGTTACACACATCTTGTTGGAGTCAAAAGGAAAAAAGGGTTTCCACTTTGACCTCAGCCTTCTTCCACAGAGAGCAGTTTTGACCCATGATGCTTTTTGTCTTGGGAAAAAAGAGAACAAAAATTATGCGTGTGTGTGGTATACGTATTCGTCCCCTCCACATTTTTTCCCTATTCTCTTCTCGCTCTCCTTTTTTTATTCGAGAAACATGTAATTGTGACAGATTTACGAAGCAGAAGCTAAATCCAGATTTAACACTGGTCAGACGGAGTAGCACTCTTCCTCTCGGCCTTCTCAACGAAACACTTGTCCAGAGCGGAACAATACTTTTCCTATGCATAAATATATTATATATTTTTTTGTTTTACGACTTTGGAAAGGAATTAATGGTGCATTTTATTTACTGCTTGTGTACATTGTACGTACATCCACACATTCATCCATATTGAACACATCTTTTTACATGGGAAAAAAGTGGAGAGACGTGCTGTCGTACCAAGTATTTTTCTACTAAAATACTTCGCATTTAACCATTCCCCTTTTCTTAATCCTCGTCCCGTCACACAATTTCCATAATACTTGATTGTGATTAATGTCCACATAGATATATATATTATATCCCTCGTATATGCATAAAAAGTGCAAAATATATTATATATTTATATAATGTCCAACTCTAAACGTTCAGGAGAGGAACCTTCATTCACAACACAGTTTTCTCTCTCGTTTTTTCTTCTTTGTTTGTTCCAATTGCACATATCATATCACTTCTCTCTCTCTCTCACTCTCCCCTTTCTCTCAAATATGCCGATCAAATCCGGTATCTGGTTTGGTTTGACGGACCGACTAATAGAAAAAAGGTGTGCATATGGACACATGGACGCAAATTACATTTTATCGTTTTTTTCATAAACAGATTCATATAGTCCACCGCACTCATCCGGTCCGTCCGCTGATGTATGTACGCTTTTTTCACATAATGAATTCATTCATGCATACATTGTTTTTAATGTGTTGCTCCCCACCGACTTTTTTCTTCTTTCCCAAGTTGAAAACAGTTCTGCTTTGGATGTGTGGATGTGTGTGTGTGTCGAGCATATATAATATTTCCTCCGTTCGTTTGGGACAACAAGGGATTATGGCGTATATTTTTTTTTCTCTCTCTGAAATATATTCTCGATAGGGATGATTATATGCAAACGAGGCGAGACGTATTGATTGTGGTGAGATGTGAGAGACGTTGACGTTATTCACTCAGGACGACATACACAATTTTTTGGAGTGGAAAAGTGTATCGTACACTTACGATTAGAACACTCGCTTCAATTGAACTCTTCTTCTGATAAAAAATTATGGTGGTGATTGGTGGACTGGACACGCGTGCTCCTGGAAATTGGCCTAAGTTAAAAATATATTTTATACCCATTTGCTTTGGTTAGGACATACATTTTAAACCACCTTCGAGAATGGAGGATAAGATAAAAAACACGATTTACTACGTGAATGAATAGTAAAACAGTTTTTTGCCCCTGAAAAGTAAAACATGTGTTTGTTCTTGTTCCTCTTGACTTTTTTTTGTGCAAGGTGCGTAAAGTAGTCCTTGGTCAGCATTTTCTTTCCTTTTTTCGAAGACATGCCCACTGCCCACACACTCATTCATTCAAATTGAGAGTTTTTTTGGTGTGTGTTGCGCAAAGCCGAGGAGTTTTTTGAGTGGACGGACGGAAGACTCCAACTCCACACCTTTATGAATGACCATTGCGGAGAGAGAATATTATGTTTTGAATAAAAACTGGTTTTTCTTCTTTCCTTCATCTTCTTTCAACCATTCATTCCTCCTCGTCACCGTCGTGTGCTCCTCTGCTCTCCTCTGTCCAAAAAAACGAGTTGTCGTGTTGAACAAAAAAGCTAGTCATCATCATCATCTTTATTTGATCATATATGTTGGCGTGTGCGGATGCAATCGCCCCGTCATAATCATAACTCGCATGCGTGCTTTCATCCCGTTGTTGTTGGTACGTTTTTTGTGTCTAATAAAAAAAGGAGTAGACACGTGCTTCTCGCTGGACCACACCAGGAAAAGCCCTTTGAAAACTGGTCTGATGCTCAATGTATAACATATTTTTTTAGCGAGTGCAAATAATATAGAAGGGATCTCACGCTCGGGATGCTTTACGTTGACCGGTATTAAGCTTGTGAACAGGATAATACACTTTTTTATGATGAAATCGTATACATTTTATTTGTTTCGGGTGTTTTTACTGTCCGTTGTGATTTTCCGTGTCCACTGGCTCCACACACACACAAGGGACTAGGGAAAAAAAATGATTGGGAATGATGATGATGATGACCAGCAGATGAATTAGTAACAATGAGCACACGACAGGGCACAATGCATGCACTATGCAATCCGCACGGATTCCAGGCTATTTTTTCGGCTTCTCCCGGGTGCAGGGTTTGTTGGCTCATATGTAAAAAAAATATTGGACCCCTATCCATAATCCATAGGTTCGTCCCTCACTCACAAATAATATGTGCGCCTGCAAGAGTGAGACGGATATGGATTTTTTTCTCTCCGAAAATATTTCAAACAGAGCAAGTCACGGAGTCCAGCTATCCATCATATTAACGACGAATTGTTTGTTTTTACATGTCCACCGTTCCTGATTTTTTTTTCATCAAAACTTTTTTTATGTAATGATGATGCTAGCCGAGGTTCTCTCTCCTTTTTTGGAATCCACGAGTAAAAATAAAGAGAGGAAAAAAGGAGAATAGGCAAAAAAATGGAATGTTATGTGAACATTTTTATTGAAGTCGATATTCGACATTTTTTGTTGTGATAAAAACGGATAATGTGTGATGGCAAATGGGAATGGGACACAAACCTTATATTCTGAGAGCTGAAATGTTTTCTAAAAGTAAACTGTCAATAAAGGACAGAGGACCCTCTTCGTAGCTGATCACTCTCTATGTTTCAGGGTAGGGACATACATATTTTTTTGTCACATGAGCACAACATCTGCATAGAAAGGTAAAAATGCTTATTGATTGAGATTGAGGGAGCGGAATCAAGAGAGCATTATTTGGGGAAATATATTATAAAAAGGCTCATAATAGGATGGTAATAAGGGATGAAAATGAAATCAAGCTCAGAGAGCTCTCTTTTCCCAACAATAGACAACACAGAGAATGGGAGATGGACATTACAGATAGTAAAAATGTGCATTGTTTTCATAATAAAATGTGAATAGAGGATTTTTATTGATGAGTGAAAATCCACTTCTGAAGCAAACAAGCAAGAGCAAGACCATATAGCTCTCTCTCTCTCTCTCCCCAGATTATAAATATGAGTATTTTTTACTCGGTCCAATGGCCCGGGCACACTCTGTGGCGAAATGAATGGTTGTTGATGGTCATCTTGAACGTTGAGAAGTGCATGTCATACACTGATATTGATAGTCATTATCATTCACCCACTTTTGTCCTCTCTGAATATTATAAATTTTGTTTGCCCTTGGACGTATTATGGATATTTGGGCGGTGATGGATCATCGTGATCTCATGAAACTGACTGAGTGTGTGTTGTACAATCTTCTTCGATGAGAGTGGAACATGGAACACGCAACCATGTGATACGCTCATAACCAGAACCAACGAAGCAGAACAAAGCCGATGACAATAATGCAGAGTGACAGAAGCGGACGTCCAGCAAAGCAAGAGAATATATTTATAATAAAAAAAGATGTACAGAGTAGAGCAGACCGTGTGGTGCTAGTGACGGTGGTCGCTCTTCATCACAAGTTCCCATTTGCGCACTACTCAAGTCCATTTCTACACTCATTACAGCTATTACGCAATTGGACGAGTAGAGAGAAATCTTTGTGATAAAAAGAGATAAAAAGGAGAGAGAGAGAGAGAGCACATGGTCCGTTGGACTTTTCTCTTTCATCATCTTCCGTGTTTCGCTTATGCTGTCACATATATGTCTGGACCATGGACCCTTGGTGCCCTTAGGGAGTTTCTCTTAGGTGGAGCAGATGAGCAAATGGGCGACTTGTATACAACTTTGATGGTGGCCTGGCCTTGTCTCCAAACTCCAATGTTGTGTAATTCTTGAGAGTAATTAGAGTGAAAACGGAGGGAAACTTTATAGTAAATGTAATTAATCAAGGGCTAATATTCAGGGAGTTTATATATTCTCTCATCTAGGCTCCACATCAAACCAAAAGCCCAATCAGATTTATGCTGGAAAAAGGAATACAAAAATAATTCTTTCATTTGAAGGATGAACTGGTATAAACAGAGATGAAATAGGATCATAGTCATTCACTGATTTTCCTAAGCAGAGCAGAGGCATACCAAAAGTAATATCCTCATCGACATCGAGTGACTGATTACGAAGTGTGAGTACTTTTTTTCTCTCTCTCTTCTCTTCTCCCTATGCCCATTGTTGAAACTGGTGAGGCTTGAGAGAGTTTGAGAGGAAGCTCTGGAAGGACATTGTTTTTCCCTATTCTTGTCGACTGGAATTGGCGAGTGGGAACATGGTCGTCCTCGGCATATCGTATAAATAGAACATACATTTATTGGCTCGTTTATTAATGGATTTGCTCCGAAAAAAATATATTTAGTGGTATGGTGGCAAGACAAAAAAAAAGAGAGTCACTCTCTCATTCACAGCATTGTCAGAGGGGAAACAAATAAAGGATTTT
>JAQFZW010001348.1:0-28600 GCA_034687055.1 Heteromurus nitidus
CATATTACTGTTTCTGTACGACTTATTGGCGAATAAAGAAACATTTTTTCCATAATCGGCGTTTTAGTATGCTCTCGTTTCGTATGGCCTGGCTCTGCTTACATTTGCAGTTTTTGTTGAACAATCTGTTTACGTTGTAAATTGTAAAAGTTGTATACAAAAAAAATTTGTACCAGACCTGAGCATGCAGATATATATTCTCTCCTCTGATGTAAGAGATGGAGTGCCTAAGTAATTATTGTTATTAGGTATGTCTATCATAGCATCTTGTCAAATTACAACAGAGGCCAGGCCAGATAACGCATCTCTCAAAAATTATGCTGACACACAGAATACTCGCATATAAGGATGTAATATGTATCGCATTGCTTCTGTGTGTTTACTCCGAAACATGAAAATGATGTGGATAAACGAACACTGACATGCAATCTGCTCTGGCACATTATTACACAAGCCTAGTGTACTTCTCTCTCTTCGCGACTTCCGTTACTCATTCTGATACTATCCCGTTTTTTGAGCGCCTTTTCGTTTTGTTTTGACTCTCTGATCGTGAGTGAATGGGAGAGAAAAGACGGGAAAGAAAGGAAGGTTGTGGTTATGTGATGTTGCTTATTAATGTGTTTATGATTACATGACAATGATAAGAACCAGTTATGTTAGATTATCCTGTCAACTCACGCGCTTTTTTCTATCGGCCCTTTGTGTCTCTCTTTTTAAAAAGAATTATGTTTTTACTCCTCCAAAAAATGAGAACTTTTTACGTTAGAGGAATTCTCGTATGAAATATGTGCAGTGGCTTCGCGTGGAATGTGGATAATGGAAAAGTTGCAGACTCGAGCGTAAAAATTGCTGACTTCCATCGACACATCGGTATCACACTCTTCTTGTAGCACACGCTGTCAGCATTTCAAATTGAAGGTCAAGTGTGTGTTTATGTAAAAGTATGCTTGAGCCAAGCTAACCGAATCGAATATTATGAAAACCTCGACTTTCCGTCTGTGAATAAATTATGCATCAAATTTTATATACTAAAAATGCTTGAACCGCTCACGTATGAACTTTAATACTTGTTTGAGGAATAAATTATTGTGATAGTGCAGACAAGGCAAACAACGTCATCATATCATCATCATCTTTCGCCCATAATTTACCTTTGGCATTTGCAAACAGCATCTCACCCATTTAAAACAATATTTGCCTGTCTTCTTGAGTAAATCCCTTTTTAAGGCTGTGGAGTTTCGACTTTTTGATGCTCCATTCAACTCAAGTATCTTGTAAAAATATACCGAAGTGAACAAGAACAATTTGTGTTATGCATGCAAGAATGCACATAGCCAATATATCAAGAATGTAGCGTACAAAGTGCATATGGCCTCTGTGCATTCGTCCACGTCCACAGTCTCAGATTCGAATCTCTGTGAAACTCGAAAATATAAGCAAAAGTGTTTTGTGGAACGAGAGAATTTGTGAGACTTATTTAGTCGCTCATTGTGTTCCTCTATCTGCTCGTGCAACTGCATCAAAATGTATCATCAGAAAAAGGAAGTTTCGACGGTACTTTGCAATCTTAATGTAAATCTACATGAGACATTATGGTGCATTATTGGAAAATGTCTAGTCTTAATGACAGACACATAGCAGCATCACATCTACAAGGCATGTTCAAGTTCAGTCCATATAGGCTCCACCATTACCCATTGTGACAATCATAATTAGTTCCAACTTGTGTGTACGAGAAAGGACTTGATGGTGTGAGTTGATCCTTCCTTCGTAGATTAATTGCCCTAATGGACTGCTTCAAGAATCAAGGGAGAGAGAGACAATCCAGTACACTCAAGGATTTTCACTATTTTGACAGCATAATTTAAGTAGCATGAAAGAGTAGTTTATACGTTCATATATACGAAGCATAATTTTGCGTTAAACATTAGAGCGAAGCACACAAATCATGTACGTCCGGTCTGGTTCGCTATGGTCTCATCCAGTTATCGACGTTTCAGTGAGCTCAACTCATTAAAATATTATGGAAAAATGTACTTCAAGCTCACAACCACGAACCACGATATTCCGATTCTAGAACAATATAACACAAGATGATGATATATGTGCTATGTGCTACAATAATTCCATATCCATCAAGTGAAACATGTAAGAAATCCAGTAGGAGACGGGTAAAGGGAGGAGTCCAGGATGGCTTGGGTTGAGTGAGTCTCATTAACATACTTTGTCTTCTTACATGATTACGTCGTGCTTCAGCTAATTGTAAGTTACAAATGGCATAAGTCACTCAGATCTAGTCTGCTTGTGACATAATGAAGAACTATGGCTCTATTCATGTCTTCATGCATCGTGTACAGCACCAGCACCACGTCTCCCAGTATCTCTTCTATCTAAACGTTCCATCCCACTGAATTCATTAGCCGACTCTGTACCTTTAGGAACATCTGCAACTGAATCGGGAGTGTGTGGGTGGGAGTAGCGAGCTTGAGCACAATGGTCACTTCAAATGTATTATGCTAAATGAGTGACCAAATCCAGTGGAGAAATCCATATTGCCTGCCGGTTATATATTCTTTTCCGGTTCAAAATCATGTAGCCCAGTTCACACCAAGTCGATAATTGGCCTTGTCCCTCATTTTGCGTGATACAAACACGTACCACCTACTCTTCTCTCACATATGATTTCATCAACTTGTGTTTTACAACAATCTGTACACAGACTCCTCCTCGCTTGTAGTAAATGCATAAACAAACAGAAAAGGAACTCGCCTCAAAGCAACTTCGTTGGAGGTTTTTCAAGTGTTAGCCAAATAATAGAATGAGCAAATTCGGAACACTTTTGGATTATCTCATCGGTCTACTGTAACACACACACACACACAAATCTGTGACTGAGCAGCACAATAGCTGAAGGTTAAACGTGAATAAAAAGCCTTACATACAACAACACATGTATATTCATAGAAAAAAAAATTGTACTCCAAACTCATATCCTTTTTGAAGTTTGAACATTGCAAACTTTTCAGGTAATGTGCTTGAAAATGAGCAAGGTTGAATACGATTAACGAACTAATGATGAGTTACGTTCGTGAGTGTATGTGTGGTGGTCTGGTCTGGTCTAGTCTGGTCTTGCCAGCTATAAACTTTAACCCATTCATTCATCGTAGATCACTGTACTATAATTCCTACTTTTACCAAATCTGCACAGTCATGTGTTTCAATGAAACATTTTTTCACAACTTTTTCAAAGACTATATAAACATGTCGTAAACACGACTTTACAATTCGGTTTATCATTCATGCCTGCACATTATATATCAATATGGTCATGTAGTTAGAGCCAAGGATCTTTTTCAGATGTTTGCATGTATCCAGTTTGATAAAACACGTTGGTTCTTCGTTGATGTTTTTTTGGTTTCATTTTCCTATTCGTGTCCAGATAGGCTTTCTGTGAGTCAGGCAGCCAACACCTCTCTAAAGACTAACATCTCTCTCTCTCTCCTCTTCGTTATGGTCTGTTTTTGTGCATGTGTTTGTGAATCTTAATGGCACTAATTAAGTTAGGTGGCATGGTGTGGAATTGGCATATAACAGACCTTCTCTCCCTCTGCTTAACGCATCTCATCTCGCACACTCCATATCCATATATCGCCTACACACACATCGGCTCTCTGGAGTAAGTTTTTTAAACGATGCAAAGATCGTCCCAGTCTAAAGTTCCTGTGAATTATTTATTCCTCTGCTTGAAACTGTATGCATAATAATACGATGAGAGTTGAAATGAGGTATTAAAATGTACATGTGACTGGATGAGGAGCACATAAATCCGTCACTTCTCACACACGCCAAAGCATCAAAGCTCTATAAAATTCATCCATCTAAAACACGACTCTCTCGAAAAAGCAATGGCAAATTTTTATGTTTAAGGCGAGTCTTATGTGAATCCCAAAAAATCTGTTCCTGACTGAATATATAGAGAGATCATGGTTTTGAGAGAGGAGGCAATAATTCTCAGAATTTCACAATCCTATTTTCTTCTTGTGGCACATTTCACCACTACCGCGAATTTACTCTCGGCTCTCGTGAAGAAACAATCTCGAGAGAACGTTTGTGAGATTTGTAGAGGAAAATATTTTATTGCCAAGCAGAGGAGATGAAAATACTGACATCATCATCTTTCCAAGCCTAGAAAAAAATGCGAATCATGCAGTGTGTGGACAGCAGACTTGCTGCCTGCAGAGTTGCAGAAGACCATGAGACCATGCAGTGTGCCAGCACCAATACCATCACGAGCTCAACCGGGTATCCGCAATATCCACATTTTATGGATTATGTGGCAGCTCACAATAACAAAACCATTCTCCTTTTGTGCAACTCTGCGAAACTTCTTTCATTTTCCTCTGTGAGCCTGAGCCGAAAGAAAAAAAAACTATTTTGTTCATGTAGCGCCGCTACTTGAATCACCGTGTGTAGTTTTATTGTAGCAAAAACAATTAGCGAACACAGTACAATGTTCTCATATTGTAACACTCTTTTAACTAAAGGAGACTGCGAGAATGTGAAGTAAATGAGTTTATGGTGTAAATACTTTTTTTCTTCATTTCTACCTTTCATTATACGCTGGCTACTAAAAAGCACCATATATTTTACTTGCATGACCATAACTGATGTTGCTTTCGCCATGTAGTAAAAATATATCCAGGAAAAAAGGAATGTTAATAGCAAACAATGTTTAGAGAGAGAGAGAGAAACTCTGTAAACTGACGAGATGCTTTTCGGAGTATTTTTTTCTTCTCCTTCTCAATATCTAACTCGATTCTGTCTCCGAGCTGATGTGTGTGTTTTTTGGGCGAAGACAGAAAAAGTTGTATCTAAATAGAAGCGAGTAATCTCCAACAACAAGATTATATCACATTGCATGCATGCACATATCTCCAACAAAAAAATACGGGCAAAAAGAATGTTTTGTAGGATTGCGTTTCCTTTTTTATTATAATGCTCAGAAAAAAATCGCTCTCGGCTTCATATAATCCACTCTCTACTGCAGCAGTAATAATAGAAACGTAAAAAAAGTATACCTCCGTGTCTAATGCTAATTGTGGGGGATGACGTAATTTTTCAGATTTTTCTGCATTATCCGCAACATTACCAGAACTTGCAGAGAGAGAGAGAGAGAGAAACACAAGTTTTTTTTTTACTTTTTACATAACGCATGTTATCAACAAGGCCAAAAGGCTTGCAGCATCAAGTGTTTAATCCAGAATGATGTCGACGGTGACGACTTCCACTGTCATGATGATCATACACGTTTAGAATGCAGTTTTAATGTCCCTAGACAAAAATATCAGACACAAAAATAGTCAAGTACGCACCTTATGATAAAAAGAAGCTGCTTTTCATGTTCTTACGAAGATGCGATAATTTTTAAAATCTTGTCTTTTTAAAAACTTTGTCTGGACCGTGTGAATGTAGTGACTTGGGAGTCAGTGTCAATAGCATTAGCATAAATATGTAGACACTATTTAGGGAAGAGAGGCACAAACTCGCTGACAAATATTCAAATTAGGAAAAGCCTTCCCTGTGTTATGCATTGGTCAGCATTTGCTTTTCTTTCGAGATGTAATTATAGTGGTGATGCAGTCTGCTGACCTTATGACTGCACACGCATGCTTATCTCCCCCGTCCACATGCTCACCCTCGAGTCACTTTAATACGACTAAATTATCTCCCTAAATACATTTGACAGGTCCGTATTATGATCTCCATAGATGGAAGTCAAGACGTAATGCATGACAAACGACGAGCTCCTCTACCATCATCCTCTTCATTCAGAGACGTTGGTGGCTACTCAGAAATCCGCTGATACTCTCACGCAAGCATTGTATCATGTATCATGATATCATGGAGTTTATGGAAAATATAATAATAAGACTTTTGGTGAGAGGAGCTCTTCTCGAATCCTAAATTCAAGGATTAAAAACATCTTTCTGATGAAGTAGACATATATACTCCCACATGCATTTACTTTTCACTACAAAAGCGTGTGCATCAATCATCATCGTCGACCCAAGATCGAGTTTAAAAGGCTTCGTTTAATTGATTCACTTTTCTTTCAATTATACTTTGAGAGCTGCATCACATCAAGGCGTAAAAACTTTGAGCGTGAGTTGAGTGGTGAATCTGACAAAACCATAAATGCACAATATTTTATGATGCATAACAGCGCAGCACTCCGTTGCAGTTTTAGCATTTGAAAAGTTGAGCTTTAATTGATTTCGACATAATGATTTACTTTGTGAAAACTTCCTCAAAACATGTCTTCGAGGGATATTTTTCTCTGAACGTATCACCCATTTTTAGAAAGTTTTCCTTGTAATAGTTGTAAAATATGGGACCCCCATGTGAGACAGTTTGTTAAAGTTACAAATGTGTGCTCAACGAACTGGCAGTAGCAAAACCAAACCAGTTAAAAGTGTATTTTACAAGTATGAGTTCTGAAAGTAAAAAGTTTTCCTTTCTCTAATACAAATACAACTCACGAGGAGAATTTTTTATATTTTACTCTGGAATCTGCTCTGGAGTTTTTCAAACAAATGTAAATTTGTACTTTGTTGAGTGATCCTTTTTAATGCTTGGTTTGACGTGGGATGCTTCTCATTACCCGACTTTCGTCTTTTGAAACGAGACTGACTGCTGAGCAAAGTGAGCTAACAAATTTGTATACGTGAACTTGAAGCTAGACATGCATGCATATATAGATGCATGCCAATTCAAATGTATGCACAATAAAACGTCAATTACTAATGACATCCTTCCCTTGTTCCTTCCTTTTTTGCATGTATTTCAATAACTTTGCTGGAGTCAATTTTGGTACTTCCATTTGCCTATGTCTACTTGCTTCGTTCAGTGAAGCCTGTGACAACGACAACTCCATGTGAAAATGAATTCAGTTAGCTCATCGTGATGAGATTGATGAATGTAGTTCGGATTGTGTTACACATTTTTCTCTCTCTCTCTCCTGTTAAATATGTTGTGTGGTGCTCTCTTGTCTTGGCAAACTGTGAATTGAGTTGATGTAAATTATACAGACTTTGACAAGACTACTCCTCTATGGTTTATTAGGTTTCCTGAGCACATAAACCAGTCTTTTCCTCCTTCTGCACAACCTTCATAAACACAGCTTTCAGTGTCAGTTTGTTTGCTTAAACTGCCGACTACCGATGGTTCTACTCAATGTTTAGAGCTTACACACGAGCGATTCAAGATGATGATTTGCATTTGCATGCGCTTTAGTGTAACCCTTCATAGTAAGTAGTAGGTTGTATGGAGTTGGATTGGAATGGAACGTTACGATTCTCCTCGTGGAAGCTAAAATGATGCTCAGGGAATTATCAAACTATATATCTGCTCATTCGGAACCATTTTTATCGGACGGGGTTTACATTCCATTGATTTTTAAAGTTCTACGTGTAAATTTTTTCAACATAAAAATGAAGAGTTCTCGTTTCGAGGTAAAGCGAAATTGCCCATGTTAGATTTAATTCAGCAATTGATAAAAGTTTCATTTTTTACCCTATTCGATCTCGGCAGTGAGTTCGTGTCCGTCGGAGAGAAGTGCTCTTTGGGAGCTTCAAAACTCCCATCCGCTACGAGTATGCTATTACCGTTCTCAACAACTTGATCCATTTTTCATTAGCATTCGGTCGGATGTGTCGGTTCCTCTTCTATGTAATTACCAGCTTGTTCCCGAATGGAAGTAGATGTACACACACTCGATGAACACACTTTTATCCTTGTAACGATATAATTTTATTGCGAGCGCAAAACGAGAAATTACCATTCACCACTCTCTCGCTTCTTTATACATATCATTACGGAAGGGGCGCACGCAATAACGCTATATACCAATAACATCAAATGCAACATTCAATTCGATACACACACTTGGCTCAACAGTTGAAACCGATTTCATATGGAAATAATATATTTAATCGACGTATTTAATTATAGAGTATTCCATGCAAAACAAATACTTTGATAGCAATCAATTAACTTTCTGCCGCAGTCCTCCCGTTTAGCTTCGGGAGCAACAAATTACATATAAACTTTGTGAGAACATGAACATATACACAATCACATCCAACTGAAAACTTTTTTCAACAACTGAAGAATCCATTAAAGTTTACATGCCATGCCACATAATCACTTTGCATGCATAACGTAAAAAAAACTTTACTAGCGGTACTTTTCACTAATAAAAAAGTGCATCATCGATATAACGAAAAGGAGATGAAATCGGATGTCTAAAGTAAAGTCAACACAAAATTAGTTTACTGTTAGAAACAAACAAAAAACTTCACACAACATCTAATAAATTTCCTTCGGCTCCTTCAACTCGTATCAAAAAGTGATAACCAAAAATAGCAAAGTTGTCTTCTTCAAATAAAAAATCTCTCAGCATATATTCAATTCATGTAAAAAAAATTTAAAGACATGACATCCTCCTACCACTCCACAATCCCTCGGCTTCTTTTTCTCTCTCTGCATACAAGTATTGTAGACATATACTTTTGATCTCGCTAAAAAACTCTCTAGTCTCAATTCACTTCACACAAGACCACCGGTTGACGCAGACTGAGGATGACAAATAATAAACCTTTGATTTAAGTAGGAGGGTTGCTCTCCTCACCGACTCTCCTCATCTCTAATATGCAATAATGCATACAACAGAATCAGAGAGGTAATATGTGTTTGTGTGTAAAAGATGTTTCTCTTAAACTACATAGTAATCACATCACTACAATACTCACAGCAGAAGAGATGACGACATAACGAAAAAAAACAGCAAATGATATCAAGCCGGGGTCGAAAAATAATATTATATAGTAAGTGTGGAGATGAATGCAGAAGTGCAGATGTGTTCGTTTTCGTCGTAAGTTGATAATGCGTGTGTTTTTATATGGTCATCATCATCCAGCCAGAGAGAGAAAAAGAGCAGCAGAAGCAGCATCTCACCACCATTACCTTCTATATAACTAAGCTAACACTATATCAAGGCTGAATTAAAATGAGTTTCGTTGGATTCTTCTTCGTCTTCTTCTCTAGTTCAAGTTTGGATAACCATTACCTTACTTGAAGCGAAGTATAAAGTATTCGGGCAATGATGATGATGGTGATCATCATTGTTGCAATAAGTAAAGGGATGTTATTTTTTACATCTGTGCACAGACATACTTAATAATATATATATATGCGGGTATAGGGAAAGCTGCAAGCTGCAAAATAGGAAAAAAGTTGAGTAGATTTTATGGAAGAGATCGTATTATGTGAATTACAATAAGCACACATGCACATATAGCATGCATATGAATACCATGAGCTCAAAAGGAGTGAGTGAGCTTGGTTGGGTGATTGCAACAATACCAGCTCGGTAAAAGGTCTCTCTAGTGTTGAATGTTGAATATTTCAAAAAAGGATGCATATTGTTTGCTGTAGGGATACATGCTTTTGTGCATATAGCAATTGTTGCATGAGGATTGGTAATGTGCCAGTATGGCGTAAGTATAATCAGGCTCCTCCGTCCGCGTAGCTGATTTCTTTATCCTTCTCTGCTATTTAAAGAGAAACAACGGTGAATAAAGGCATGCTTATTACACAGGGCGATCTATAAGATGATGTGTACAAAATGTGTACATAAGAGGAGCATGATATGCACATCAAGTCTAATCGACAAAGCAAAAGGCTACTAGTATAAGGGGTGAGTTGTGACGAAGAAGGCAAAGATTTTATGAAGGATGTCGAATACCGTTTCTGGACATGGTTGCTCGTATTGTTCAGAGGGAAATAAATGCTGCAGTGTGGCTAACGTGCTTAGCTTACACAAATAGCAAATATTCGAGTTAGAGATTTGAAAAATGAAGGATCCCTGTACACAATATACCACACTGTAATATAATGTCACAGATAGCATCAATGAGAAGTTCACGTACGGATTTTAGTTGCACACATGGTTGCATGCAAAGTTATGTACATATGTTCTTAGATGATGGGTTTATATTTCATATGGATAAGTACACTTCTTTCTTACAAAGACTTTTGAACCTCAAATACATTTCCTACTCCTGGTCCTGGCCAAGTACAAATTGAGTCATATCCCTTGTCCCTAATTCGCCCTGATCATGATGGCCCGTAAATGAATGTTCTCTGAACTCCAAAAAGTTGAAAACCTTGTGATTTTTCTGAAAGAAGCCATTACATGCCATTTCCCTATATCTGCATGAAAATCATTAAAAATTCATATAATCTTTATAGCTGATGGAATGATTTGAATGTTGTGTATATTTGGAGATATTCATTCACTTTCAGATTTTTTCTTCCAGCAAATCGTAGGAAAAAGTCAAGTAAAGTGCCGTGCCGAACATTGCATAAAGTAGTGCAAAAACTCTCTGCCAGCGACTTGTCTGCATTTTTGTGTCCGTATGCCACTTGCAAATTAGTATGTCGCTGTTGTGTAAGATGATGCCGAACAAAAACTGGTCCACCCCCAGCTCCAATCTTTGTCAGCGATCGTACATGACCTAGATGGCCATTTTTAAGAGTTTCCTTTTACAGCTACCGATTTTTATGTTCGCGTTTAGCACGCGGACCATATTGTACTTCAGAAATTTAGAATTGAATGCACTTGCATTGAATAGTCTAGCAAGCGCCAGTGAAGTGTTTTTACATTGATGCCAAGTGCCATCCCATTTCGACACACTAACACGATCACTCAAATCGCCACAAATCAAATCAACCAAACTTTGTAGTAAAGCAAGATGTGAAAGTATGCAGAATCACAAAATATGGTACGAGTCCCATGCAAAGCTATCTTAAACATTTATGCAAAAATTATGTTACGATTTTTGGATTGCAACTTCAGTTCTATGAGCTAATGCATTTTGCTTATCTTATAGAAGAGATTGGTCATTTCAAAATACAATGTATTGTGCTGTAATGTACTTGTGCAGCTTTTGGAAAATTCTTTCAACTGACACTGGCGAAATGAGTTGCTTGCTCTGGCGATATTTCAATGAAATTACAATATTATATGTCAACTGTGTGTGAACTGTCCACTATCCGTTCGGAGTGTGTTATTGTTACTATTCTTCATAGAAATTTGCGTACAGGAGGAGATTCCCTTCGTGCACATATTCAAACTCTAAACTTCTACTGTAATGCACATAAACATATTCCAAATTTACTACAGCCTGTAAATAATATGCATTGAAAGTATCATGCCATACGAACTTGATATGACTCGAAATACATGATATTATGTATTAGTAAAGTTGCATTTTATGTCACAAAACTTTAATAGTCTTTTTTATCCCAGATACTGTATTATCGATGACTAGACGAGTCCTTAGTCAGGTTCGCTATAAGCTTTTATTGGTATTGGTCTCTTGACTTTGAGAAGATGACATCGGTATCTTAAATAATTGCTTGGCCTTTTCAGAAGTGAGACACATGTTCTGCACAAGGGCAAGAGTACTTGAAGTAGCCCAATACATAGAGACCGCCTGTCAACATACAAATTTGATACATCAAATATGTAAAAAAAATCATTATAATTATGAAAATATTATAATTCGAGTCTTAGATAAAAGATCTCAATTTTTCTGCGATCATACCGATGGAACAGAGGTAGCGAAGACTGCAATGAACACAATTCCTCCTCGAATGACCCAGGGAAAGATTTTCTGTGTTTTAGTTAGTGGCACAGTTTGAAGCTTTTGCATCCTACTTATTTCAATGTTTAGCAAATTAGCCACCAAAAAGACCGTTGGGAACACAACTGGATCAGCAAAAACCAAACTTTCTGCCCAGGGAGTTCCTTCATTGTGGATCTGCAGCCATCTTTCAACCTTTTCTAGAGGATTACAATTTTTTAACTGTATTTCTGGCTGATTATACAGTAGATAGTTTGTAATTCACTGATTTTAAAAAAAACCTTACCTGGATTTCTTGGAAGAGGGACCGCATAAACAACATTCCTTAATGCAGTGGAAAAGCAGATCCAAAACGGAAGTTGCATGAGAGAAAGTGCTACGCTCCTCATTGGATGGCATTTATTTTCTTCTACAATCCTTCGCCAGTGCTTTTTATACTACAGAAATAGGTAAGTTCAAAGTTAATCAAATTTGCAAATTTCATAAAAATCACACAGTATTTTATACCGAAAAGTTACCGATTTAGTAAATTGAGTTCGGGCTGTCTTTTCATCCCACTTGAATCTCCTCACGGCAATCCCTGTTTCCATTTTAAGATCTTCCCCTAGTTTCGTCAACTCTGGTTTCAAACTTTCCAGTCTTGCAAGAGACTTTTGCTGAACAATCGCAATTGGTAGTCCGACCAATGTTCGTATCAAAAGCGTTCCACCGATAATCACACCAATCCATGTCATTCCTGTTAAGTATAAAATCAAGTGTTTCACTACTTCGCATTAAATAAGGGTACAATTTGCAATGCATATTGAACATACAATTATTCGCTAGCTACCAGGCAGGTCCTTCATAATAGACAACATTTCAACGGTCCATAAAACCGGAGGAAAGTCAGAGAAGATCACAGCTACTTTCCCAGTCTGCTGAACTGTCTCGATGTACTCCACAATATTGTTGTACTGGCCAGGTTCAATCGTAGATGGCATATTATCTCTGAAGTTAGCTAATACGGAATCCGTGGTCGATCCGATACTTATACTTCGCCCTTGAACGAAGTGCATTGCGTTAGGAGAGCAGTTATTTGTCCTCATTTGCGAAATCGTCATCCCTCTTAATTTTAACGTATCCCTTTGACACAGAACGCTCCGGGACACTCCCGTGAAAGTTCGCAAACAGTTCCTCATCACGTAAGTGATCGACAGGGTCTGTAAATCAAAAGTAAGAATGTGACTTTAATTAATAATTGCTACTCTCCAGCTCCCAGACAATGCGCAACTTTATTGAATTTTTCGAATTGTTCGAATCGTACATCTTCACTTATCGCGCACCTCTTTTGACAATGCCTTATTATTGTAAGTGTAAAAATACTATTTTTGCACTATGGACTTCTCAGTAGTTTAAATAGGAAACTGGAACATATTCACCTTGAATTCAAACCGTAGCACTTGTAAAAATATACACGTGGAAAGTACTAAATAAGGTTTGTCTTGATATTTGAAACCCTACAATTATAGAAACAAAGTAAAAGCCGCATTACTGCATTGAAACAACTTTTGCTCCGTGCTTTCTCCTAACATGCACTATGCCTTTCATGCAACTATAGCACATGAGTTTTCTGAATGCATGTCTTTAGCACTGTGTACACCTACACATCCACATGTGATTGTGAAGCAATATTTGTTTTTTATTTTAGGCATGTACAAACCTTCGTGTTTAAAAGAGCATACACACTTGTATGCACAATTTCTAAATCTGATGACGAATAGGACATACATACGAACATGTGAATGTACGTTATGCATTAAAGGTGTAATACCCCTTTCATGTTGCAAACTGCGTATATATAACCAGTCTGCTGCTGGTTTTTGGTCTTCCTTACATTCGCCTATGTACAAATTTGTGTAGGTATTCATTTCTTTCTTCTTTTGTCCACTCTTTACTTTTTTTATACATAGCGTTTTGCTATGTTTTTAGAGATTTGGGATGTATATCTTGATGCACATTCGTATCCGTATAATCGGACTATAGTGATACGAATACCTCGTCGTATAAATACAAATCTTGTACACTTTCAACTTTTGCTTATATCCCATCTGAATATAAGTATCACGCATCTGTTTATGTACATCGAGCCATTTTAGTTACAATTTACAATCATATTCTTTCTCTTCCCAACAATAATCCTATTTTCCTTGTTTCCTTTTATCCGTATCAAAATATAGACCCGAATATTTTCAGAGTGAGTTTTATGAGAAAGGATATGGATGGATGGGAAGTTGTCTCTTGAAGACAGAAAAAATGTGTACACAAAATATGTAAAAATCAAGATAAACTCGAGATTTTGAGGAGACGAAGATAACTATTTTTTCCAGACATGAGATGGACGAGTGAATTGTTGTGTTCCTTGTGAGAGTGAAGCGAACCATAATTGGAATGTCTCCTCGCTCTCCTAGTAAACTTGAGTTGAGTTTACAATAAAATTATTAGTTTTAATTGTTAATTGTTCAATTGTAGGGGTGGCTAAATGAGCTCCCTTCGTCGGGAATCGAACTGTGCCATAATTCCTTGCCCAAGGACAAATCTGGTTATCAAAGAAGTTTCGTGCAGAAATGAGGTAATATATTTTTCATGTTGAGTCTTGAGTCGTTTTTTTAGGTTTTAAGATATTCATAATATATGGGATTTTTATGTATGCACCTTATTCCATGCATGTTATAAATTATAATTTAAGGATATTCATTTTTGGTTTTGCGAACGTTCAATGTCCGTCGCAGTTCTCACGTTCATCAATTTCATCATTCTCACCAGTCCGTGTTCAACGTTGAGTCCTTCAAGTTCCGATAAAGTTTCGTACCGTCAATCGTGTTAGATTCTGCTGTGTGAGTTTAAATTTTAAATTGAAATATTCGTTATCCGTGGTAAATCGAGGAAAGGACATAAACCAGGAAAATTAGTTAATTAGTTCCTTGTTTTATTTAGCTGTACACGCTCCAAGTTTCGTATTCAATCGAAATCACACGGATTTCCAATTTCTAATTATTACGTTATCGATGCCTGACACCATCTGAAATTAACAATATTTAGCTAAAGGCAGGTTAACTTGTGATTGTGACTTCAGCTGGGCGTGAGGTTAACTTAATGTATGTTTCATAAAAGAGATGCTGGGGGTTACGGGTTACCCGAGCACAGTTATTATTAACAAGTTGGTAGTTTGGTGAGGTTTAAATGTTAAAAGCATTTAAAAGGTGTAAGAACGCTTTCAATTTTTTGCTTCCAATAAGGGATGTTCCTCCAACGATGAACTTTTTTTAAACAAAATGTTCCTTGATGTTCAATGTTGATTCCTCGTCCTCCTACACGTGCACCCCACCCCATCAACTCATGTGCTCACTTCTAGCATTCACCATTTTGTTTGTAATTATATTAATCGGTTTTGGGTTACTTTAATCATTAATTTTAATTGATGTATCTGTTGTATGTTTTTAGCGGCCGAGATCAAGCTGCTGAGAGAGAAAACCGAGCAAGAGAACGTGACAGAAATCGCGAAGCACTTTTAATCAACGTACTAAGACAGCACGCACAAAATAGAGCTGATAGACTTTTAGCTAATGTCAACATGGCCCGCGACGAACACAGAAACGTAGCCCGAGTAGACATAAATAACTCAAGAAGTGGTATTGGAAATCCAGCTAAGAGGAAATGTTTAAATTATGGTCCAGACAGCGTTGAAACCTGGGCAGCAACAGAGGTCAGTAGTTCTTGCTTTTATATCAGCCATTAAAAGTTTACAATTTCGTAATGATGAATGATGTATATCGTAACATGTTAAATGAGTATGAGAGGAAATTACGGAATATGCATAATGCATACAGTGTTGATTGTTGTGACTATGCTATGTTGTCCGTCATTCGTATATAGACTAACAAGGCTTTTATATTTTCCGACAGATTGAGCAAGAAACTTTTGCATTTCTTTGGGCACTCCGCAATTATTCCGCCTTCAGTGGTACAGATGAGGTGAAGTCCCCAGTATTCAAAGGAGGTCCCAAGAGTAATCACTGCTGGTAATTGACTATCAAATTTCATGATGAAATTAGATTTCATGTCGTAGCTTCAAGTTCCAGGCATTTATATTGGTACTTCCTGAATTTTTAGGCAACTAAAGATGTGCCCAAAGAAAAAATCCGAAGAGCAAGAATATTTCTCGGTCCATTTAATCCTCGTCGGCTTCGGGGATGGCGACAGTTCTCCCAGTAGAAAGATCCGCGTACGCTTCCAGATTAGTATTTTAGATGCAGATGGACGTCCTGGGAAGCAAGCCGGTAATGATGATTGATTCATGAAGTATTGTTAAATTTTATATTTTATGGAATTAAGAATTAAATTTGACTTCATGATCTAATTTTGTTTATTAGGGAGCTCCACGATGAATGTATGTGAATTTAAGAAGCTATCAGTGTGGGGTTATGACAAATTCATATTGTCTACGGACCTTGTGTCTCCATCTCGCCGACTGGTGGAAGATGATTCGTTGAAAATTCACTGTAGAGTATGGATTGAAGGTGAGCTAAAACACAAAGTGTGCAACGGTGGCGCAGCTAAACGTAGTCTCCCAGAAGAAGAGAAAGCCAAGAAACGAAAAGAGAGATTAGCCTCAGATTTTGGCAAAATTTTCAAGGAATCTGTTATGACTGATACGGCGATATCAGCAGTAAAATCTACTTTCATGGCTCATAAGGCTGTTCTTACTGGTACTTGATTTATATAATTAACTCATTAGGTTGTAAATTTACTAATTACTTTGGTCCATGAGTGTGAAATTCAATTGATAATAATCATGAAATCTCGTTAACAGCTAGGAGCTCAGTTTTCGCCGCAATGTTTAACACGAACATGGTGGAAAAGGAGATGAACACGGTAGAAATCCAGGATTTTGAGGATGACGTGGTGAAAGGTATGCTGGAGTATTTATATACTGGAGAAACCGATCTGATGACGGAGCGTGCTCCTGATCTCCTTCAGATAGCTGAGAAGTACGATCTTGGAGGATTGAAGGAGGACTGCGAATACACCATCGCTGATAATCTGAATGTGGAAAATGCGGCGGAGATATTGGTGATGGCTCATCTCTACAATGCAACCTTGTTGAAGCCCCGTGTCATAGATTACATCAATTGGTAAATCTTTAATAGACTTGTGCAAAGTTTTCTTTTACGATTACTTGCCCTGAACAATTGCACCTAATGGCAAATTTTCTTTGCAGTAACAAGGAGGACGTTCGTAAAACCAAATCATTTCAACGAGTGGCACAGGCACATGCCAACGTGTTTGTAGATCTTTACCTTTCGCAGTAACTATTTCGTTATTCGTTTCGTATGTTTCTAACTCTAATCATTATTTCTAGATCTAAGTCAACTGTTAGTGATAAGTACGAAGTTAATGTAAGACAGACAAAGCACCGCATTTGTAAATTTAAAAAGTATGTTTACTTGTAAAGTATGTGTATATATTGGTAAATGCTGATGGCATGATGGTACTGTAAAAAATTAATTCAAGTCAATCATTTTTCAAATCAAGTCGTTGTGTACTCCAAAGACGACAAATTCATGTCTTCGCGAAATAACGAGTTGTGCTGCAATGAATAAATCATTTGTATTTGAATTCGACATGTTCACGCATATAAGTTCACTTTTATTTACGATTCGAGTTCTGGCTATCATTCAACCACAGTGTTTATAAATAAATCAAAATACATTTAAATAACAATTTGGTAATCATCGACGAAGCTGAGATTATATTTTAAGCATAGGCTTTTTGCAACAACTTACTTCTAGAAAACATGACAGGCTACGAGCAGTTTTAATGAATTTTTTTTACAACTATTGCAATTGCACAATGAGCTCTATTCTTTCTTAGAAGAATACTGGGAGACATTTTCACAGTGCTACTTCCTCTCAATGTCATCAGGTTAAGTAATCATTTATATGACAGAACACAATACAGCAAGTTAAGTATTGAACTGTGCTAATTTGAGTAGTAAGCTTTCTTGTCCTAATTGGATTCTACACCGAATTTGTCTTGTTACAAAGGAAAGTAACAATCGTATTGTTTCTTGCTTGGACTCGGAAACATTTTACACGCATAAAGTAAGCTATATGGACAAACCCGACGAAAAAAATAATATGGCACGACAAACTGCATAAAATACCAGAGATAGACAATATATATAAAGACACGGCTAAAACGACTGCCGTAAGGATTTTTTAAAATCTATATATGATGCGGCTCATAGTCTAAAATATGGAAATGAAAATCATGTACAGATATAATAATTGCAAAATCGCTAGTTACATTCTCAGATTTACAACAATCCATATTACGATGCTCTGGTATATTGACTATATATTACCGTAAAAATGCCTTACTTCATATTAGTTTGAGTGTACATGAGATGATTTTAAATATATTTAATCATACATTTATTTTTTTATATTAGCTTTTCTTAAACATTATAGACATAAAAGAAAGAGAGCTTGTAGGCCGGTAAAGCTGTATAAGCGGAACTTGCTCTCCACATGGCACAAAAAATTGCTTTTCTATATAAGATGTAAAAAATTAAGTAATAAACTTCGATTTTACTATCTGAGCGCTATATATATTTTTGCTACTTCGCCCTAGATGCATATATATTTTTATGTATACTGTTTAACGATTATTACACATCTACGAAATCTGTTCGTTGCGTATTTTGGATTGGAATAAGAAATTCTTACTTACTTATATTTCGTTGTGATTGGACTGAATCTGAATGTATTCATGTAATGTGTATATGTATAGGTATTTTATATACAATATACATAAGTATATAGGTACATATTAATTAAACTAATCGTAAGTACAGGTCGACAATGAACAAGTATATAGGTAAAGGTAAAATACAGTAGTTATATATAACTGCGTTAATTAACTGGTATGTTAATGAACAAAAATAACCCATTCATTTGAATATATAACTCGCTTCGTTATACTCTTTTTTTATATCATTATTATTGACTATTATCAATACAGAGTCTGACAACGTTCACAACACAAGTCTCAAACTTTTATAAACCATGAATGATCTAGGATTTTTCTCTCTCTAAAAACGTTCGTATGAGTCATAAAAACTATAAATATATATCACTACTAAAACATGGGAATTTGGACGATTCCTCCGGGGGGAATTCCTTCCATTGGCATATCCTTCCATTTACAAAACCTTCTCCAGTGGGCTGCATTGTATCATTCGAAACGGTCAAGCGTAATGGCGAATGGCGACGGTTGATGGAAAAATGGATGTCGCGGAAGATTGCACAGGAAGTGTCCATATGCTCCTCGTCATCCTCCGTTTCAACGTGCCCCAAGAGCAGTCAACTTTTCTTTATCTTAAACCTGAGCCTCTTTATGACTACGGGAATCACCCAGTTTTTTTGGAACTATTTGAAAACGAGTTTTTAAACTATTTGTAGATGAGTTTCATGGTCTCTAATTTCTGTCAACGTCTTCTTCACTCTCAGGGCGCTCAGTCTAACTTGGGGCGACTTATGCCAGCATTCTCTGATTATCTTTGTAAGCTCTCGAAGGAACTGTTAAAAAATCATACAAACAATTGTTTAGATAAGTAATTTTTAAACTAAAATGTGTGTCCATTTTGTTATGTACGCTGCATTATAAATACACATTTTTTGAGATTAAAAATGCAGCCTTTACCTTTGACTTGTTCCACCTGGTGGGGATGTCAGGTCTTATGTTATGGTCACATACGACCCTTTTCATATCCTCAAATGACGGATCTGGTGGGACACAATCTTTGTATGGAATATCATAGTCCTCACATTCCAATTTCTCATTCCCTGCATCCGTCAAACATCTGCAAACAAAGTTACAAAAAAAGTGATGAGCATTGTGTTTCAAAAGACATTAGCAAATTTCAGGGTGGTTGGTTGTTTCCAGTTTTCATACCTCCTCCCAATCTCCCAAAGAACAAGTGCGAATGAGTACATGTCTGCTTGTTTGTAGGCTTCAAACCATTGGGTTTTCATCGTGTCATCCAACAATTCGGGTGCCATATAACGCCTGGTGCCTTGCTTCATGTTTGGAATCACATCAACACCCTTCTCACCACTGTAAACCAATAAAAGCATATATTCATGACGGAAATGGTTTTATTGTGGAGCTAAATATTGGATGTAAGAGCTGCTTCAGTTAAATAGTGTACCTGACTGAGCAGACGGCCAGTCCAAAATCTGCAATGCAAGCTTCGCCATTAGTTTTCACCAAGATGTTTTTGCTCTTAATGTCCCTGTGCGCAATTCCGGGTTTGTATGGCTTCCCTTCGATTTCCAGATGTAAGTGACAGAGACCGGAAATGGTAGATAATACTAGCCTCATTGCCTCGTCTGTGGAAACACGATAAAATAAGTTGTTAAAGTTGAGATGAAATTTTCACTTTGGCATCAGACGAACAAGTTCACATATCAGCTATAGAAGATACTTACAGTCTGAAATTGTGTAGTGCTGCAAATAGTCATAAAGAGACCCTTTCGGGTGAAAGTCCGTTACGATTATCATCTGCGTCATGCTGTCCTTCGAGTGGATGTCCCATGCCAGAGACACTAAACATTTCGAAACAGACATAAATTATAGGCATTGTAAATTGTATTCCAAAAATTTATGAAAGGAAGTGCACACTTCTACATTTAATGTGTCATTCATGCGCTATTAAAACGAGTTTTGATTTTGATATGCTCTTTTCTTACCGAGAATGTTTGGGTGTTTCATTAACGCTTGCTTGTAGATCTGCTGCTCTCTCCACCATGACGCTTCTTCGGAAGTGTTAATTGACTTAACCGCAACATAGGTGCCCTTCCACTCTCCCAAATAAACTTCACCAAATTTCCCCTTGCCGATTCTCTGCTTGAGTGAGATTTGCTTTCCAATCGTTCTCTGAACAAGAAGTGGCATTCCAGAACCAGAGCCGGAAGACTGGTCGATGCTCAGGAAGGGGTCCTTCGAGGGTGTGCAGTTAAGCAAGAATGACTTATTGCTGTCCGTTTCATGAAGGTATTTCAGACTCTTCTCCCTCGCTCGATATCTAATTCATTTTTTTTCCGGTAACAATCCGTTAGTATTTTTGGACAAACTTATGAAAATTAGAAATGGAGACTCTCAAATACTTACTTGCATACTATGTACAAAACAATGAGAAACGTTAGCAGGAGTAACGACACAATTGCAGTTAGCATTAGCTGCAGGAGAAAGTAATCTGTGGGTGTGGTGCTGAACGGGGGAAATGGTTCGCTGTAATTGCTTGGCTGTAAAAGTTATTTAAAAAAATCTATTAGCTCAAATTTTTCAAATAGTTTACTTTTAGTGTCCTGCCATGCTTTTAGTAAATATGCATTACTTACTTTATACATAGGTCTCAGGTTTTCATTGCATAAGTTTGCATCATCACAACACTGTATCGACGTTGGTATGCTGTGGTCGACAAGCTGTCCTTTGCATTGAAGGAAGGTAGGATCTCCAGGAGCGAAGCATCCGTAACTGAATTCAGGTTCGAGAATACCCGTTTCCGGGTTATACGTCTCCTCGACGGCTGCGAAGCATTTCCCTCCGTAAGGAACTTCACAAACATTCGTGTCCACCGCGTCAGGAGGACAGTGATGGTGACAATAGCACTTCAGTAATCGTTCCATTTTAATATTTTCTTCGATCAATTATCTTTTAGGGGAAAAGCTCCTTGTGTCAGTGGGAGCTGACTGACTGAATTATGGTCAACTAATGGATATAAGTTCCTTGGTCGTGGTCCGTTCCGCTCTCGTAGTAATTATGTGTGTAGGTTACATACAATATTGAATACATTTACTCAGCTCATTCATTTTCGTGTAAAAAAATTGCCTCCTGCATCCATTTAAAAAAGCACTGAAATAGTTCAACTTCAGCCTTGGAGTTCGTCCTCTTAAGTTTCCCTTTTTCGTAATGATGTAAATGGAGAAAGGCAGGAGATCAGATTCAGGCCACAAATGTGTTTCCTATTATCGACGAGAAACGAGGGACTCTTTCCTCACTAACTTGTTCCGAGTGTCCTCTTTAATTCTGCTGTCACACACATACACATAAAAAACACGCGTAAAATATTTGACAGGACAGGATCGTTCACTTTGTTGTAACTTCCTTTTGGTGCTGGGCTCATCTGCAGACTTCACACTACGTCTCCTTCCACACTGCTGAGCAGAAGCGTCTCACATCTGGAAAAGTCATATAAAACACAAAACCGTTCTTTTATTTGTTCACTTTATGAGGGCTTAAATAGAGCAATGGGGAGAGAGAGCACAATCATCCAACTCACTCGTCGGAAGTGTCAGTGTAATGCTCATGAAGTACTTTTTTGTAATAACTTTTCGTTGGAGTGTAACAAACTGTTCTAATGTCTAAAACATGAAAATTGAACATGCTACATACATGACCTATGCTGGTGATATATAGCTCCACTCATAACTCCACTAATTATCCGTCACAACTTGTGCAAGAGAGATATTTCCTTCCAAGAAAATATTTGTATATCAGCGATTACGAGAAAAGTTGACAATTTCACTTGAAATGATTTTATTTGAATCCATATATTTGTACGCGGTACACAATCTGAGGATAAATTACAAGAGAGACAGAGTTCGCCCTCAAATGGAAACTTCGATGGACATATTTTTATCAAGTAAATGTCAGTTTATATTACGTCCGCGTTAATTCTCGCAATTGTGCACACACTTTACACTTGTGACTTGTAATCTGTAAAAGAGTTCTCCAGAGAGATGTTTACTCGACACAAGTTCACATGCATCTGACAAGTCTGAGTGGAGAGCTTCTGGACATTATTAGGCAATCTTGAGACTTATGATTAAGTTAGTCAACAAAGTGAGAATGAGAAGTGAGAGGAGAGGGTGAGAAGACCACATGCATGCATGTACACATGCAACAACACACGTACACTTAAAATCTTGTTAGTGTGTGCAACTGCAAGCAGCATAATATTTTACTCCTCCAAACTTCTTAGGCTGTTCGCCTTCATTTGAAAAAGTGAGGATGAATAAAAGTGATTTTAACACTTGAGAAAATCGATCCGTTTTTACTAATCTTGAGCTCCTCCCACTTTCTTCTAAAATGCATTTGTTATATTTATCTGACCTGAAGATATGGATCTTATGATATGTGAGCAGAGCTTTTTCTCTCTCTTGTACTTACAACGATGTTGCAACCATATCACCTCTAATCAACTCTAACTCTCACCAGCGAACAAGAGGAGAGAACAAGAGCAACTGGCCCAGCCGACTTGGAGACCCTGTCCAGGGCATGAATATAGTCAATGGAAATGAGAGAGAGCTTTATGTACGTGATGCACATAATGTTCGTCACTCTTTTCTTTGTGTAGGTATACACTTTTACAAGATGTCCCAAAATGAAGGTACATATATTCAATTGCAGTTCTCTACAAAAACTATTGTGTGCCACTGCCAATGTGCTGTTAACTAGAGAGTCCACACACACCGCATGCATGTGCATATCATAGGTTTTAGGTAGTTTTTTTTTCTCAGAGAAGAGCCCAAACGTCTGCGACAGACACACGAACTGTGTAATAATAAACGAGTGGGATGTGATATGACAATAATGATAATCATAGACTATTTATTACGAGAGGAACACTTGTGCTTCGTGGGGTCTTTTCAATTCAATTTGTATGGTGAGCGAGAGGGAATAATAGGCAGCTTAAAATTCCGCTTTTAACCTCATGTTTAAGCCAGAGCTGAAGAAGCTTCTTGCATACACAATGGACCATATAATATTCTACGTATATAAATGCAGCTCATGTTTGCAATCATTGTAGTCATATTACGTACATTTCCTATATTATATTTAAATTACACACAGGGCTTTGTGCTTTCAAATATTCCATGAACTCTCCGCATCATGTTATCCAATAACTTTAATTTATGAATATTTCAGTGTGGAGGCATGAAGCATTTTATTAACAAAATTGTCAGCTTCTCCTTTCATTAGATAAGAAAATTACTTCAGAGTGAGAGAGAGAGTCATTCAATAAGAAAAACGATATCACAATTAAACCTGAAATTGTAATAAAGTCTAAAAAAAAGTACTAATCTAAATTGTTCCTCGTTGCTCCAAACCATATCTTATAACTCACAACATTTATGACTGGACTAGAAAGCTGCATCGTCTTATTTTCTGTTGCGTACAACTAAACATCTAATCTATTTATGGCTATTTCATATCTTTCCTTCCCAATCTGATTTGTTCCTGTAAGAAACCTACTTATTTCTGTGAGTGTGTGAGTGTGAGTAAACTATAAGTTCACACTACGAGTGTGTAACCGAACGCGTGAAACACAATCACCAGAACATAATAATTGTGATACTTTTCTATGCAAACAAAGAGAGCATTTTGTTCTTCTCATTTACAGTGCGAGGAAAAGGTTCTCATGTTTTCCTGACAAACCAAACCAATGAAATAAATAGTTTATTGGAAAATGGTCCTTAAATATTTCACTTGTATGCCATGCTCGTAATGCTCATTGCTTTGCATTCATGCAAGACGTACCCTATGAAAAGAATATAGGGAACAGAAAAAAATTATTACTGGAATGAGAAACAGGAGAGAAATATTTTCTTTGGTGAAATGCTTATTTAAGAAATAACTTGGAACGGTCTGCACAGTGCACTCTCCAAGAACTATAAAAGGAAATGTTAAAATTTTCAAAAAGAATTTTACTGAGAGTTTTCTCATACGAAAAAATAACAAATAATAATATTCACAAGAAAGGGACTCCCGACTGCTTCTCTCATCTCCGTTTCATTTTCTTGGAGAGGCAGGGAACCTGCATGAACACATATGCAAGTGGCTTTACATTATATGCCACACTTGACAGCAATGAAATAAATAAGAAATTGTAGGAAATATATAAGTTTATGCCATATCATGAGACCCTTAACGGAAGGGTCGGTTCGATGGATGTGTATGTGCTCAAGAGTTGCATTCGGTGGATTACCCATCGTTTACCCCTTGTGAAGTTTGGAATTCACATAGGCGTAAAAAGGGTCAAGAATACAATAATATGAAACTGTTCTCAAGTGGGCATTACTTATATGGTGTGGATCTTCATATGGAATATATGTAGGTACCAAGTACCTATATACCTATATTCTAAAGATAGGCTTAAAATGAAGAATAATACAATGCGTATAAGAAGATGGAGAGAACTTGGACTTAAGAAATGAAATAAGAAGACAGCCACACAAAGGGACAAAGAAGCCCTTACTTAACATCTGCCTGCACCTTTCCTCCGTTTCTTCGCTACAACAAAGAAAGCGATGGATGCATATATGTAATGTAAGTGTATAATATGGTTTCCTCAAATGAAACATCATTTAGTTCGCCATTTAAGAAACCCTTCATTTCATTTAACTTATTGTACAATTTGGCCAGGCCACTATATTGCAAGGAGAGTACAAAAAGGAACTCTGATTGTTATTAGTACTACTACAAGTACGATTACTTGGAAGATTATTGTTGTTTCGTTTTGTCGAGGAGGATTGGATGATGGCTTTACGGTAATATATGAAAAGATATACTGGCTCACATCATACAGACCCTTTCTTTGCCTCATTTACAGAGAGCCCGGAGAAGGAAAGAAAAACACAATGCATTTTCTCTCTCCAACAGCGAAGACGTAAAAGGTTCCATCTCTTCCAATAACAATAATCATAATACTCTTGTAGTGAGTATGACAGTACAAATGGGCCATTCACGTCACACGCATTTGTAATTCATGTGCTCCTTCTCCACTTCTCCACAACCACTTTCTAAAGAATATAATTGTATTGTTAAACGAAACTGTACTATGCTGGAGGAGCTGCATTGTGTTCGCAGGATTTCAGACTCAGAGGAGCGAGGTGCTGTGAAATAACATGAAATTCTACAACTACAATTTATAATGTCTTTGCTGTCCAACCGTGCCGAATTGGAGAAAATGAGAAGAATAGCTATATACACGACCATAAGAATTCAATCCAATGGGCTGAAAGCACCTGTATGAAAAAGAATGTGAACTGAAGGAAAAGCCAATTTCCTTCCTCAACAAGGTGAGGTGAGGGAATAACGACAACAGAACATCAACAAGTGTTCATGGAATTGATGCCTCATCATCATGCTAAACACAATGAATTTTTTCAGACAAAAAAAATCGAATGACAGGATTCATGAAAAGGAGAGGTAGAGGTAGAGAGCAGTAATGAAGTGTTGGAGGTATGTAGACACTTCATGGAACAGTGCATTATTAGGTGTTCCTTGGCCAAGTTTGACAGCTGTGTGGAATTGCCGATATATACCTTATTCATTGTTATCGTTTTTCTATACAATTGATTGAACGATGGATCAAGAATTTTAAGCTGCTTTGATTGTCTCTTGGGGAATCGTAGTCCCTCTCTGAGAATTCAAACGAGAATCTTCTTTCTTGAAGAAACTTTCATTGTGTGCTGCTTTTCCCTTATTATTATTAATTCGTATTACAATTTCTCATCATCCATCTTCCATACTTGTCCTGCAAGAATATAATGCTTTTATGAAAGCATCTCTAGAATGAAAGTTAATACTTGTCAGGAAAGTATGATTGAGGACTTAAGTCAGGGACAAAGATGGGGCAAATATGGAGCATCAAAGTTGTCAGAATAAACTTTTTTAAATACAAAACTCAAAAGTATGTATGGCTCCTACAGGACTGTCCTCGAAACCGGATTTGCCACAAGTACACACAAAGTTTTAAAATGCATCAAAAAGAGAGATGAGCAGAAGGGAAGACGGATGATGACAATGCTGGAATTGTGTAACATGATGCCCGTCATTTGTAATATTTCCCCTTGTGGACAGATAACATTGAGGAGGAGTATACAATCATGTTTACCGACACCATATCGTGTGAAAATTATCGAAGAAAAATTCGTAAACTATGGCCTTAAAGCTCAAAGGAACCCTCCTACTCGATTGCCCTTGCAAACATAACCCAAAAAGAAACTTACATTTATTCAGCTTCCACCCTCCCCCACTTTACTACCAGCGTTTCTTTGCCCTACCTCAGTTTGCCCTGCTCTTTCTGGCCTACCATAGCCCAATAATAAATTTTCTGTTTTCTCAAGAAACTCAAGCAATAGATTTCCTCCATTTATTACTTGTACTCGTGAAATGAATGAATAAAAAACATCAACTTCTGAGAAAAAAGTCAATTTGGTGTGAAGTTCCAAATGAATAACCTAACACGCATATATATTCCCTAAATTCATATATTGCTTTTCTCATAGTTTTCAATGGGGTTTTAGAACCCATCGGCGTAAATCAAACTTTTCCCTTATTACCGATCGGCATTTTGAAAAAGGAAGAAAATATCTTTGCGCCTTGCACGGGAATGGTTTTTATGATTTTAGTTTAGTGGTGGAACGCTTCACATCTCCTCTCTGATTTCATGGACTTAAAATCCTAATAAACTCAAGTACCTATATGCCACTTGCCACTGCCAACGATTGTGTATTGAAAAAGAAGTTGAGTTTTGAGTTCATGTGCTTTTGGTCACGTACAACATAAAACTTTTGCTACCAAGTGGCCAGGAAACAAACGCGCATAAAAGTCAGAAAAAAGAGGTTGGGGCTTATAATGTTCCCTCTACCTTTTCCCTACACAATGAGCTTTGTTGTTTTGTTGAATGTTCTTATTCTTATATCCCACCTTGAATTGAGTTTTTACAGATTTTTTTTTCTGTCCAATATGTCACCCCCGCAGAAGTGAATCCCACACGTAGTGCACGAATTCTACAGAAAATGGACACTCTCTTGTTACGATTTTTTTCCGAACGACAGGAGATTACTTGAGAAAAAGCCACACTGTCTGCCTGAGTCAAATCCTAAAATAGAAACTTTTTATGACAGTGACACCGGCAGAGAAATGCTCTCTGTACGTACGCCTTTCTCAAACAACAATGATGGGATTGTCATTTAGAAAAAAATATATGACAAAAGTAGGTGTATTTCCATTTCCAAAAATATAAAATAAATTGGAAAAACATGTGCAGAGCAGAGTGCAGTCATCAAAATAAAAGCTTTACACTTGATGTGAACAAAAGTCATGTACAGCTACAAGAAATGGCTTTCGAGTTTGAAAATAAAAATAATATTTTTTATAACTTACTTGTGTCCACCACGTCTTGCTTTCTCTACCAGAAATATTTGAGCTTGTGTGAGTAGAGGTCAAAAGGTCTTGCTTGCGTCTGCCTGGAATGGCAATGAAAAAATGAATGTTGTACTTTCTTGAACTCATACAAACATAATCAGATAACAATTTTGTAAATAGCATTTTTAATATTTCCATTCTCTTTTGTGGAGCACATGCCCATTGTAATAACAATGTTTCATTGTTATATTTTCCCGTATGCAAGTCAACGTCGCATTCATGAGCTTATTAGCTAGTTTACTAAATATGGTGAACAATTAAGGGTTTCGCCCAGATTTCACACCAACAAACTCCTGGCCAGCCCATGTCATTTACAAATTTCAATGCTTGAGTTGCACTCGCTCCCTGGCTCCCTGTGGAATAATAATAATAAATCGGTTTATTGTCACATTGGATCCCTTTGCAGGTAGTTATACCACATGACAGGAATAGTAAAATGCTTAAAAATATGTGTATACATAGTGAAAGAGGAAAAAAAACTGTAATTTTGCTGAAAATTCCTAAAAATAGTACTTATTTTCTTAACATTGTCTGCTTAATACTAGGTCGATACATTCATTATAAATCCTTAAC
>JAQFZW010001349.1:0-28598 GCA_034687055.1 Heteromurus nitidus
GACCTCTATTATCGATTGCCGAAAAGAGATTTTGAAAAAGTCAAGCGGTTCGAAAGTTATCGTGCTGTGGGACAGACAGACAGACAGACGGACAGACAGACAGACGCCGCAGACATTTAATTATCAATAACTTGCTTTTCAGCTTTGCTGCGCAAGTTAATAAGTAAGCATTACACATAAATTAGGGTTACATGTGCACATTGACTGCGAAAATAATCGTTATTTATCCTCATTAAAGAGTAACTACAATACGTTCGTATTCTATATCCCAAATCTGGCATTCAAATGATAACCTTTTAGTTAACTAAATGTTAGCTCGTTTCTGAAATATTTCCCGTGCCTTTCCACTTACGTTAGCTCATTAACCATAAACTTGGTTAATGTTAAATTATAAATGTTACAAATTTTGCATGTAAAAAATGCATCTGTCTGAATTAGTACTTTAGTAAGCTCAGTACTAAAGGTTTATGTCATTTTGCAGAGTTTTGGCATATTTTATTTGGCTTTTTGTTGGTCAGAACCGTCACAATGTGGTACTGTACAACTGTGCCCCAAGCCCAACGAAATCCTCGTGTTTTGGAAAGCCGCTGAGATCTTTTGGGGTCTGAGTCAATAATGTTTTTGTTTTTGTTGACAAGTCTCGTGTTGCATTCGGTACGTATACAACCTGCTCCGTGATAAGCATGATCACCCGGATCACCGTTCCAATGGTGAATGACCATTCACACCAGTGTCCTCAAGAATTTATATCTTGTGATCGATTATCATCGGTTAGTTTGACAGCTAAGACCTGAGATAAGGCACCAAAATGCCTTCTTTGGGTTTGACATTGGCAGAGAGAGACAAATTCGTCTGTCTCGTGTGCGGCTTGACGGTAACAATTGTTGGAAAGGATACAACTACCTCAACTACGATTGGAAATGATAATGTTTTGGAAACGGACATGGAAATTCTTCCGTACTTTATGAAATCTTTTCGAGTACAACTGTCTGAATTTGGAAATGAGAATGAGCAGATCTCATTTTGTGAAGACTGCAACAATAAATTAAAATTTGTTCAAAATCTGGAGAGAAGGATATTGGAGCTGAAGGGGGCTGTGCAATGTAGGCTTGAGGAAATCAAGGAAAAGATGGAAGTCTGTGAGACAGCGTTTCAAATCGAACGGATTTACGGCTGGTCTGAAGACGCCTACAAGATAAGGAGGCATATTTTGGGTATGTTTTAAAAAATACGTTATAATCATAGGTGAGTGATTGATAGTGATAGGTATATAGTGCTTGTTGTTTTAAAATGTAGGTGAAGTAGTCATTTGGCAAACATCAGTAGCATTAAGTGACGCCGGAGCCATTTCCAGCCCAAGTCCAAAACGTATGGTGATACCAGTTCAGGCACAAGTCAGAAGTTCTGATCGAATCAGAAACCAGCAAAAATCAAAATCCGACAAACAAGAAAGTTTGCAAGAGAAGGTTCCACTGATGAAAAATGTTAAACTTGAAAGTGACAGCGATTCTGAGGACATCGATGATATGGATTTGGATGGGGAGTACAGCCCAGACTCCATGCCTGTCAAAACCTTGAACTCCGACTCTGCCTCGGAGTCCGAATCGGACTACATGGAACCCAACGACGAGGATCAAAGCTCCTCCAAATTGGTCAAGAGTAAACGTGTTGAGAAAAATGGGGAGTTAAGTGAGGATGACGCAGAATGGAGACCGAAAACCGTCGGGAAAAATGTAAAACCCATTGAACATATGAGGAAAGGACACAAAGGAGAGAAGAGGAACCCTCCCAAGAAAGCGATGGAGTGTCCCATTTGTGGGCGACCTTTTGGAAACAATACTCAAATCAAAATGCACGTCATAACTCATTACAATAAAGAAGAGAAACTGGAAGCTGAAGCTGGTGGAGAGGTCTGGTTTACGAAGTCTGATTTAAAACCTGAGAATACTGACGATGAGAAGAAGAAAAAAAAGAAACCGAGAGTTGCCAAAGGTAATGAATCTGGGAAATGGAAGTATCATAACATTACATTTAAAGAACTTGCCGACGGAAACTTCACATGTTTGGAATGTTCTGAAACTGCCAGCACACGGAATAGGATAATGCGACATATCATAAGAGAGCATACAGGTACCAGGGCAAAATGGTGCCATCTTAAAATAATAATCTTTCGACTTATGCGAATTGAGAATTAAGGGTATTTTGTTAATTTTAGATCGCTTTGTGTGTGAACTATGTGGAATGCACAAAGGTTGTGCTGCAGAAGTTCGGCAGCATATCCTGCAAGTGCACAAAGGGCGCAAACGAAAACCATATACTCCCAGGAAAATCACTGACGATGAGTCGGAAAATACTGGAAAGAAGAATGCAAGACGCCGTGAGTTAATTACCAAACTTGATGAGTCTGGGAAGTGGAAGTATCGCCATATTACATTTGAGGAACTTACCCATGGAAATTTCACATGTTTGGAATGTTCTGAAACTGTAACAAATCGAAATAGATTAATGCGACATGTAAACAGAGAACATACAGGTATGTAAGGGCAGGTGATCCCATTTTAAAATAATAAAATTGTTCACTTATGTCAATGATATAAGGTAATTTATTGTTCTAGATCGCTATGTATGTGAACTATGTGGCTTGCACAAAGGATGTAAAGCAGAGCTTCGCACGCATATCCGCCAAGTGCACAAAGGGGAGAAACGTGATCCTCCGAGGATAACGACGGAGTGCCCCATTTGCGGTCGACCGTTTGGAAACAAGGCTCAATTAGCATTGCACATCCCTACACATTACAGTGAAGAAGACAAACGAGAAGCTGAAGCTCGTGGAGAGAAACTGAAGATGAAGAAGACATTCCAATGTGGAGAGTGTGGGATAATTTTGACTAGCGTAAGCTTGTTTAGACATCACCAGAAGAACAAACATCCTAAATCTCAGGAGGATGAAGATGAAGCACGCGAAACTTGTCCGCACTGTGGGAAATTGTTTTCCAAAGTTTACATTAAGTTACACTTGAAAAGATATCATCCCGACGATTCCTCCAACACTAAGCGATATAAGTGCTGTTACTGCCCCAAGACGTTTATTACTGGGGGCCCTCTCCGATATCACAAATTTACTCATACTGGAGCACGCCCGTATAAGTGCAAGGTTTGCGACAAAAGCTTCAACAGGCACCTGGAATTGAAGCGTCATTGTACTCGTTCTCATCCAGGGTAGTATCGGTTCAACTGTGGCATTTATAGTTAATGTAACAGTCTAAGTATATGTTAGACCTTCGTGAAGTGGTGGAGTCACACAAGCATTGTGAGAGGTTGCACATTCAAGTTGCAAATTAACTAACCAAAATTAGTAGATAAGACAAACGACTAATACTTGTAAGCCAAAGACTGAACAATATACAATATATAAATATAATCAATAAATGCAACCATTTGCTCATTCTATGTATATTCAAGCACGTTTATGAACTGAAAATTATGTTGGTCAACAAGTGTGCATTTGCTACATTTTTAATTGAGATTTAATATATAACCATACAAATTACATTTAGGGAGTTTGGACAAATTAAGTACTTTGATTTTTACACCTTAATGTTATCATTTGTTACATTTACATCGTCTTTCGACGTAATTATTTTAAAATGCACAACACCTGCACCGACCGTTTACAGTGCAACAAGTTGGGAAATTTCTGTCGCAGCAAAATGCATTTTGACACTGCAATAATGAGAAATAGAATGTTATCGTTATTACTTTAAATTTACGTATGACATGGATAAATAAATAAATTGTTGAAGCCATAATGGATTTCTGGACTTACCGGTGCCCCGCACTGGTGAGTTGGATTACAACCGGGAGGAATAGTACTGTTTGTGTTTCTGTTGCTAACACCTTGGAACAAGGTTGGAGAAGCTGACCTTGTGTTGCTGTTTGCACGAACGGGAGTCCTTTGAGACTCCGCGACGGAGACGACAAAGACAAGGGCGAAAACGCCTACGAGAATAATAGCTGACCTGTTGTAGGAAACGTATATAGTATGTTAAGAAAACATCGGTTTATGAAGATATGTTTAAAATAGTCTTTACAAGTTGATGGTTTTACCTGTTCATGGCTAGGACTTGAAGATATAGAATATAGAGTCGTCAGGTATTTGTTTACTAGCTTGTATGAATTTGGAAAGAATTGTCAGAATATATGGTTGGAAAATGTCTTTTCAAAAGTGTTTCGAGCTTAGTATCTATCTTTGGCTGAAGAAAATGTTTTGGTACTTTGCAGATTGATTCGCCTTCCTATTTATACCAGTCTTCACTATTTTCCACGTGCAAATTGTTCTATTACGGCGGAATTTTTCCAGATGCATGTTTAAAAGCGAAGATTTATGAACAGGTTTCTTGACGTAAGATTTCCAATTTGTTCACCAAGAAAATATCATTATACGGGTTAATCAGCTTCGGTACCAAAATAAAAAAGTATACCATTGCAACATCTTAAGGTATCGTAGTATTTCGAAGATATGGTTCTTTCTAAAAATGCACAGGAAGTTCTATCTAATCATTAGCTGCCGACTTGAAAGTGTTCTTCACGTTTCATGCCAGCCTCTCTTAATTCCTGGAAATTTTACGGAAGAGAAACTTGTATGCAGTAAAGATTTGTAGAAATTGACGCATGTGCATGTACCTATTCATTTCTGGGTAAGATTGCTGAGTACACACCTTGCGATGAGGATAGAAGTAGAAACGAACGGCAAGAGAAACAATAGAATCTGGTTCAGTGTTGGATTTGGAGTGGAGTGAAGGGCATCATATGCGAAACCGGTTCTTGATCCTGTTTTTTCAATGAATTTAAGGAAAACATGTCAGAAAAGATATTTCGCATATGTTTAAATTATTATGCAATGCAAAGCATATTAAGACATGTGTGGGCGTAATATTGCATTTCGGCATTGTGTGCGCACTCCTTTTCAGGCAACTATTTAAGCTGATATTGTCTTCATGAACATAAATATCAAGTTTGGGTCCACAACGTCTGGTCCGTAATAAGAATTCCTTAGGATGTATTATGCAAAAAAAACTGGAATTTGACACTTTGGTTGTAATTCGAGTATTTATAATCTTACCTAAGATTGATATTTTGACAGCGAAAACTTCTCTTTGTGAGATTACATTTTAAGTTTTAAGCTAAAAATCTGTCACGGTCACAGTTTAGGCTTACCCGTGTCATTTTTAGATGGCATTGATATGTGGGTATTCGCGTATATGAAAAATCATGATTGCCATTTTGGCAAAACGACAGTAATAATATGCATTACAAGTTAAAATGCCATCTTCATCGGTGATAATAAAATTTGCTTTTTATTGCACGCTTCTTCGACTTTTATAACGCTTTTCTTTCACTCATATTTGGCTTAATACAGATATAATATAGGATATATAGTATTTTTAAACATATAGCTGCCGGTGGGTTTTGTTGAAGTAAATATGTGTCTTCCTACTTTAATGAAGACAGACTGTCAACTGTGAAATTGTTGTATTAAATCCTTTGCGTACTTAAATACGAAAAAGACAGGACAACATCGTCATGCGCATATTATACAACTTTTTTTATAAATAGCGAAAATGCTTCTTTGTTGTGTGAAGCAGAGCAGACTGCATGCATGCAAAGTTTAAGACAGAAAGAAAATGTGCTATATGCTCTGTTCTCGGTTACATATGCCTAAATACTGATTGTGCATATATTGTTGTGTGGGATTGCGTTGTTATTATTATTTGTTGTGACAAGTTATTATTTGCAAATCACTTGTTACACTTTAGTTTGAATAGCCATTTTGCAATAATGTACTTTTGCATATGACGCTCGTTCTCGGTCGCCTATTCGCATAAAGTTTACGCAAAATGTCGCATCGCAAATCGCATTTGTGTTATGATTTTTTCGACAACAGCATATTATACGCTGACAAAGGATGTCGTAGTAGAATGTATCTTGTTGACAGCTACGCGGATATTACTGTTTTTAAAGAGGATAATTATCAATATTTTGGCTTCATGACGAAATTTAACAATCAGTGATGTACGTTTTATTTATAAATTAAATATAATAAAGATTTTTTATCTCATTTCGCTTTCTTTCCTATTTTCATGGCGTTACTCTTGTTTTATATAAGGCAATACAATATAATAATGATAATAATTAGAAGAAAAATCGTTTTAAAAAGGCATTTTTACGTTCTCGTGCTTCTTTTCTGCGTCTTTTTTAAAAGTAATACAACGTGTATAACGTATTTATATATGTGTATATAAATTGTCTACAAATAACTACTCTTTTCTACTTATACTTTTACGATGTAAGTCGTTACTAGTAAAAAAAGGGAAAGAGGCGAGAGAGAAAACTGATTGGATAAGTATTTTGAACTAGAATCATTGCAAGACAGTCAGTCGGCTGTTTAGCTTTGGACAACTTGGTGATCTGATTATGGAATGCCTGGCTCGCTTCCCTGAGAGAGAACTGCTGCAGCTAACGCCTGTTGGTGTCGCTGTGGAGGATGATGTGGGGGAACTGGCTCCACTGGCGGATGTTGCTGACGACTGGTCCTCGGCTTTGGTTGAGGTCTCATCGATGGGTCGACCTATAATCACATATGAAATATTATATTGATGACTCTATTCCTCAACATTTGATCGGAATAATTTAATTGAGAAAATAGGAATTTTTCTTCAATTACTCAGAATAAGCTGTTCTAAGCGTGAACGCAAAGCGGTGACCTGATCAGGCATCTACACAATTTTTTTTTGATTTTGGGTGTGCGTTGCGGGGACGGAGCAGGAGTACACAATGTACCACATTGTTAAAGCGGACACAAATGGAACACAAGAAACATAAACACTTTGATTAGAAACGAAGGCTAACATCTAACATTAGAGGGGTTACATTAAATTCAACAATTTACATTACGTTACATAACATAACATAAACTTTAGTTTATCACAGAAAGTTCCGTGGAAGATTATTGGTGTTTAATGTGGGTATAATATATTTACCAAATTCTTAGACGAGATTAGCTTACCCTTACCTTCGTCACAGACGAAATACATGATTGGAAATCACTGACTTCCAGCTCAATAATCTTGCGCTTTGCTTCATTTAACTGCGCTTTCAGATACGTGATTGTCTCGTCGAGCTTAGAAGCTTCCACGCATTTCAACGAATATTTTTCTGTTAGCCTCAAAATTTCCGTTTTCACCTCATGCAACTCCTCTCTGCAAACACAAAACAGAAAACACATTTAATCCGATATCTATTATGTAAGCGTTTTCCAGGAATAAATCAGTCAGATCAAATGCTTAAATTATATGCGTACTCATGTTCCCTATGCAGGGCGGACAGATCTTGATTGCATTGGAATTTCCTCATGAATTCTTCCTTAAATTTCGTCATTTCCCTTTGGAGTTCAAGCTGATGATTCTTTCTCATAGCGTCCAAAGCTAAATATACAAAATGAATAAACGAGCATAAAAATCTTGTAGAGCTGATATTAGTTCAAATGCTTATTAATAATCCAGTCATAGGTTTTACCGGATAGCGTGGCCTTTGTCTCCTCGGCAAGCTCTTGCTCCTTCTCAATCCTCAGATTTTGCAGTTCTCGCCTATGTTTCTCTTCAAGCTCCATTATCATACGTCGATGGCTATTCTCCATCGCTTCTAAACCTTTTGCACATAAATTCTAAAGAGGAAATGTACAAACATAGAACATCAAATAACGTTCATGCGTCTCGATACAAGTTAAGTCTACAAATCGAATTGTCTCAATAATAAAGTAGATTGATCGTTTTTCTCACCCTGAGTTGCTCAATTTCAACTTGATATTTATTACAAGATTGGGAATAAGACGGACTAGCCTCTTGCGAAACCGGCTGCTCTTTCACGAACTCTCTCAACTCTTGCATTTTCTTGTCAAACTCCATCTCTAACTTTTTCAAGTTTCCTTCGAGCATTTCAAGTCTTTCATCTCTTTCCCTAACCTCCATCTCGAGGATTTTACAATTATGACACTCTCCAACAATATCCTCAAGCTCACCCCTTCTAAACCATAAGGACTCTGTGACTTTTTCAACACGCTGGTCTAGATCATTTAATTTCATGATGACGTTGATGATTCCTCCGTCCTTTCCTCCAGAACCTGGAGTTGTGGCACCTGGAGTAGTATCCGTTGGACTTGTGGGAAGGGAAGCCGATGGGGGTAGGGAAAGGGAAGCTCCTGAGGTGGTTGAACTAGGTGATAACGGTGATTTGTCGATTTTCGCAATTTTCTCTTCTAAATCGTGTATTTTACTAATTACGTCTGATTCGATTTGCCTATCCTTTAATGATTGACTTTTCACACGGCCTAATTTCGTTTTCAGTGTTTTTGCAGTCTTTTCCGACTGGTAAAGCTTTTCAATCAAGTCATTACTACGCATGCGGAGGAGGGACAGTTCCTGCTTCAGTTGCATTTGCTGAGACTCTGTGATTCTGCAGAGTTCCCGTTGATTCATGTTGGTCATGTCAAGATCCCTCTCCGTGTCACTAAGTAAACTCTGCACTTTCCCCACTTTCTCCGAAAGTAATTGCACTTGTTGCTCCAACTCTTGGGCTTGAAGCTCAAGTTTCTCACGAACACTAACTTCCCTGCTGAGTTGGTCCCGAAGTTCTTCAATAATCTCATCTTTACACTTTAAACTTTCAGCGTACTCCGCTTCACGACTTTTGCAAAACATTTCCAACTTCTCGATTTCCATAAATCCGGAACTGAGCTGGGTTCGGAAGTTGTCAATTTGTACCGCTTGACTCTTTAAAATCTCTCGCATTCTTGGGGATTCCCCTCGACTGAGTTCCGTCCCACCGCGAAGAGAATCCAACTCCCGTTCCCTTTCTGCAAACTCGTCCTTAAGGCTATCGAATAATTTAAGGTCACTTTTCTTCCTCCAGCGGGATTTTTTCGATTTTAGCGGTGGACTTGGAGGATTTGCGATCGGAGTTGAGGAAGATTGTATTATTTCCGTGTCACGCTGTTGCTCTCGCACCTTTGATTTCGAGGATTCTAGGGCCTTCATCCAAATTCCGCGCATTCCGTTTGTGATTGCAGAGAGTTTGTGGATGGTGGATTTGTTCATGATTTCAAATCCGTAGTGACGAGAAGAGTCAAATTGTTTTATGGCAGTTTCATCCGTAATTTCTATCGTTCCTAGTGGATTAAGTTCCTCCGAGTTTTCGTAATAAATTAGCTGATTGTTCTTTAGCACGAACCAATGTTTAAACCATTCCTACATGAAATGAAAGTGACAAACGTTACAAACTTGCATACTTGAAGAAATTTGTCCATATATATATTTTGATTAAAATCTCAGAATTTCTATTTACATCATGAAACCTTACGTTATTCATCTGTTTCAGGAGCCATCCTTTCCTCAGCGGGCCACTGTCTGAGGCATCAAGTCCGCCGCATCCATCTGGATCGCCACGAAGCTAAAATGACAATTAAGATTTAATTAAAACTTTGTTCCAGGGCCTATAATAGTACATACGTGCATTAAATTTCCGAAGGACTTACTGCGCGAACAGAATTTGTGGAACACGGACTGTACTGAACCGAATCCGTAACATCCGTCGACGACTCATAGCACTTGGAATAATTTGATGAGGATGACTGAGGGGATGTTGCAGATTCTGAGGGTGCTGCAAAATGTTATAAAATACCCCATGCATAATTAACACGAGCTCATTCATTCCAAGCCCTTTCATTGAAAAAGCGTGAAAAAAACAATTAAAAAATATTAATTTTTAAAAATGAATAAAAGAAAAAAAACTGCATAGTACATGCGCATGCAGAGGAGCTAATCAGTTTCACAGAAGAAGTAGTAGCGGAAGAAGAAGAGAGCAAGGGAGGAGGCAAAATGCGAGAAGTAGTTGTAGAAGATGATGGACTACTACTGGAAGAGACAGCGACTGGAGTGACAGCGCTCGGGAAACTCCTGTACGCTTTCCCTTTGGGAACGTTGGAAAGAGACAAGTAGACAGAGCGACTGGAAGTCTTATTGTTACTACAATTGTCACCCGCAACCCCACCAGAACTAGCAGATACAGTGACAGCATTCGCAACTTTTGGAAGAGAGAGCCCACCCTTTATCGAGCTTCCAAGGGGAGTGACCGCCCCGTCATTTCCAGAGAGATTCTCGTGATGATGCTGCTGCTGCTGCTGTTGGAGCATGTGATGGCGATGATGTTGAAGTTGACGGGCGTGATGTTCTCCACTTGACATTCCACTCGAGGAAGACATCGAAGTGAGTGAGTTGGGAGAAGAAGGGGAAGTAGCAGAAGGTTTACCAATGTTATTGTTACTACTTGGAGAAGAGTCAACAAAACACTTGCCGTAAGAACTTCCTCCCACTGGGGATGTCAAGCCGGCGACAACTGGAGGTGTTGTGACACTATGAAATCTTTGTCGTGAAGGTCCTATCACAACCCCAGTTTCTGGATTTTTCAGTGAAATAAAAAGATTCAAAAATAAAGAGTGCGTCATGCATGAAACGCGCGCGGTGATTCTCTTGCAATAAAGTATGCAGCAAAACCAAAATGTGCCATGCAAAAAACAGGCTTCGTGATAAGTGAAGGTTAGTTTTGCAGGATGTAAAAAATGAAGTAAAATCGCATGTTTTTCAAAGCTCTTCAGTTATATTACCGAATCTTGCCGTCCCACCCCCAAATCCACCAGGTAAAGTCAGGCTCCTTTTCCCTCCAGCCGTTGTCAAAACTTTGTTACCATATTTTGATAATATGGGCGTCCAAGAGGCAATGTCTTCTTTGTTGACTCCCTTGATGAAAGTTGTCGACTTCCCGGTGAGAGCAAGACTGTGCGGATTCTCCGTAATGTCTTCTGCATTTTTCACCTCCAAAATCTCTCGCATGTCCAGCGATCCCTGAGGAATCGTATCTGGATGATCGTCGATGGACCACGTAAGCTGGTCGTCGCTGTACAAGACGAACCAACGCCTTTGCCATCGCTAAAAACATGACAATCCCATTTATAAAAAGTTAAATAATTATTATTCACAATCGATTTTCCACATTAGTTCTTATCTTCTTTATCAGTGGAAAATTTAAAATGCATTCTGTTTCTTTAATCACCTTCGTCCTGTGTGCAGAAGGGTTGCAAAAGTCCCAGTCCCGTGGAGCGATGAACAAATACCCACACTTGATCACCCTCCGCATAGACTTCATTTTGGAATTGAATTGTGGAGTGTAGGTCGAAAGTAATGGGGTTGGGAAAACCGTGAATTAAAAAATGAACACAAAAAATATATATAATATAGATCCGCCTTTAAATATTAATTTCAATGTGAAACATTTTTTTTATTTCAATTTTTTGTGTGCTGCTACGTGCTTCAACTTCAACTCTTCTTGTGAAAGCAAAACGTATGATTATTCCCTTTCTAAGTTTCTTTCAAATATGCAGCATAATATAATGGTGGTAAGGTAAGTAGAGAGAGATGAAGCCAAAAATGGGTGGTATTTGGCACTCGCCAACCTCTCCTAATCAACTCAAGTTTAAAACTATCCTTTGCACATTGCATCAATCCTTTCATTCTTATTAACTGCCTGCATCTCTCTGGTTTTAAAAAAACGACTCGTAAAAGATGAGTGGAGAAGTGAGAAGGAGTAGGAATAGGTAACAAGTTTTATACCTTCCTTTCGCTCCAAAGAATTTTTTTAGCATTATTATTCTCAATCATCATTCATGATGATGATGATCATCATCATCGTCATCAACGCAGCCAACACAAAATTCCAACTCCAAATATATCCAGTGAGCAAAACCGTGAGTTTTGTGAGAGCATTCATGAGAAGAGAGAGTCTATAAACAAATCTTGTGTAATTTATCCAGCCAGCCCTCACTTCAATCATCACACATAATATATACTCAACCCCGTCAGTTCATACAGCAAATATGCACGTATGGATAATTTTTTTCTGTAATACTTCGCATCACATCATCACACCATTCATGAAAAAATTATTCTCGCTCACGTTTCTGCATCAGAATTAGCAAAAGTTTGAAGCGAAGCATTTGCCTCGTTTCTTGGAGTTTATTTGTGAATAATGCATTCGATCACATCATCCGTCCTTTTAGTATTTTAATGTGCATCGCACTTCACTAGATGAGCACACATGCGTAAAAACGGTGGTTTACTCATTAAGCAAACAAAACCACGAGAGTGCTCTTTCCGCTTTGATAACGCTCTCGCATTATCTGATAAAAAATATGTAGTCAAGATATAAGTATATCCATTCACGGGCTATGAGTAAGGATATATATATTTGTCAGACTAAAATGGATTTCGTGCAGCTAAGCTCTTCTTGTAACGATTACGACTAAATAAGCTTTTTGTCTCGCCTTTGCAAGTAAACGCAAATATTTACTATTAACCCGATTACTAACTTCCTCTTTCCCTTTCCTACAGCTTGCCTGTGTTCCGATAACATAGAAAAAACGTGTGTGCGAATCATCATAAAAGTATGTTTTGCTCATGATAAAAAAGGAGAATCTTTTTCTTACCTTAGAATCCAATGACACATCTCCATGCTCCTCCCTAGTTTTAAAGCAACTCGAACATTTCGAATTGTTAAAAATGTTCGGGATAAACTTGGGACAATCCGTAACCATTATTCACTTCGCCGTACGTGCGACACTCAATTCGATGACAAATTACATTCAACTTCTCCACTACACCAAGACACTCGCTGACGAGATTCATATACGAAGTCTCGATCGTTCGTGGATTGGATATCATTCACAAAAAAACTTTATCGCTTCTCCCATCGAATCCAACAACCTGGGTTTTCTCTCTCTCACTTTCCGTTGTAATTGTAATCCAACCAAGATAGCAACCATTATTGCACTTGCACTACATATTTCTCAATAGTCTTCAAGAAATATAAGCAGCTCTTTCCACCGCACGTACGCACATATACACCGACAGACAGTCCAAGTCGCGCACACTTTTCAGTCCTCTCTTCTTCGAATGCACCAGGTGAAGCGTTGTCGTCGTCGTCGGCCGTGTCACGTCTCGCCAAGGTTCTCCTTTCCAATTCTTCTTCCTTAAAAAATTAATGCATTCACATAACTTTTTTAGTTAGGTACATACATACCTCCACACACATAATATATATATTTGCATCGTCAACAATAGTGCATCTTAACATGATGTGATATGGATTATGCATGTAATCGTAATATCGTTATGCATTTTCTTCTCTTTTTTCCATTTCGTCTTATTATTAAAAAATATTATATAAAGCATGAAGAATGATTATGATGAGGGGAGATTATTGCCACATGCATTCACCCATTCAAGAATCTATAAAACAACATTTTATACCTATATAATATACGCAGCTATATAACCCATGCAGACCCTACATAAAAGGATAATATGCGCGCGGTTCGACAGAGGTTAGACATCATAATATTATCATTTTCAAAACAGTCATGATCCCATCATCAACATTCGTTCGCATCAAATATTCGTACATTTGTGCACTTCAGTTCAAAACCTTTCCTTCACACACAACAGTCACAGTCACATCGCATCGACAAAAATCGACAATATGTATCGACCAGAGCAGACCAAAAACGAGGTTTACCTATTATTATTCCACCATCGCATAATATCACATCCCCTCATGTAATACAATGTGGTGAAGCCCTTTATTTTACTCAAGACATGTATCCCGTTTTTATCAGCACAAACAATCGTGGTGGTGGTGGTGTGTGTGTGTGTGATGCAAATGTGTACATGTGTACATTCTTTCAAAGGCAAACGTCTTTTTCGCATCTCCTCATCGTCATCACCGCCACACCATCACCTCCTCTCCTCTCGCTCTGCCATCAATAATATGCATTGTTGGTTTGAACACAAGATATCGCCTTATTACTTATGATTGCCGATATGTATCGCGAAATGAATGAGCAGCGACATGCACCATATACGATAAAATATGACATTATAGCTATAATTTAAAAATGTTTTATGCCATGTGCATATATATACTATAATATACTCTCGTCGTTTATCACATATGGGCACTGGTCACAATCACAATAATGCGAAATTGTCCAAGTCCTCTCCTCCTTGTAAAAAGCCCATTTCGATATTCAACAATATATTATATGTGTCTTATTCTTTGGGAGATTCTTGTCGATAGTGAAAAATATCACTGTTGTAAACGAAACATGCATTCATACACACATTAAAATTCATTTTTTCTCTCTTCTCTGCTTGTCGAGAGATCGTCGTCGACTCGAGTTTGGAGATTGTTGATGTTGATGACGACGATGATAATGCAACAAGGGACAATAATCAATCACAAAATATTATACATATTAATAAGGGTCACTAAACCATGATACGACGGGGATGGAGAAGGAAAAAGGATAGAAGAGATTTTTTCACTCTCTCCCTGCATTATTATTGCACATTGTCTACATGCGTGTGTGTGTGTTTTTTTTTCTCTCTCTCTCTCTTCATGTTGTTTTCTGATTGTTGTAGTAGAAAGAAGTGCGCATTGTTGACGAGGTCTACTGCTTATCGATCGTCGTTGCTCTTTGATGTTTACTTGATCGTCGTCGTCATCATCATCACATCGTACACATCATCATCATGGGAAAACACTGTCAATTGTTTGCAGGATTTTTTTTGCTCATATATGCTTCGATGCTGATAATATGAACTAATATATAGATATTGTTACTGCATTGTTTTGTGATTGCATTATGCGCGGTATTATTATTATTACTTCAGCTACTTGAAGAAAACTAGCAACCTTTTACCTTTATCAACTCGCAACCCTTCACACAATCATTCATGAAAGCAAAAAAGCATGAAGAGATTTTTTTCTACTTCTCGAGAGTTACATTTTTTTACACATTTTTGTACTCTGGTAAAAGTCTTTGATTCTTTCAGCAGAGCTGTTGTTTAAACTCATTATTGTCATCAATGTATAATATCCAATCAGAATACTATCACAATCATCAGAGAGAGAAAAATCAGCATCATCATCATAATACACTTAGACTTAAATTCCTCTTCATCAGCACATCCTCACTCATCTATAATTACATGCATTTTCTTATATCTCATATTTTTGTTCGTAGGTAGCTATATTTGATTTGATTACATGATGATGATGAATGATGATGATGATGCTGAGATGAGATGCAAATATACGATTTGATGATAACCTAGAGTACACAGCTAATGGATGTTTACTACTACTTTGGAGGGGGATGACGATGATGATGATGATAAGTGTAAAAAGATGTGAATCGGAGAAAAAAAACTCTTTTTCTCAGTTTATTAAGAGGAGTTGATGGCTTCGATGAGAATAAGAAGAGCGTCAAAAAACATAAAGACGGGAAAGTTCAGTTGGTTAAGGAGTAAGTAGAGTTGAATGAGTACGGATGAAAAAATAAGGAAACCAGTTAGTGAAAAAAGGTTTTTAAAAAACCTTACTTTTATAAGTTACTAAACAACTCTCATCCACTCCACATCCTTCTTTTTTTCCTCCTCTCTCTCTCCTCTCACCTTTTTTTTATGCTGGTACACTTGACATAATATGCAATGAAGGAAAGAGATGAGGACTTGAGAAATTATGCATCTTTCCTATATTTATACAAATAAACTTTTTTGCTCCATCTTGTTTGACTTCTTTCTCTTGAAGTGATGTGTTGCCTGTTTTGAAGGCTAGGTTGGCTGGTTGCTTTTTATTGAATTGATGAGTTATGACTGTTATGATGAGGATGATTATCAAAAAGGAAACAAGATGTTCTTCAATGGTGATGCAGTGCAGATGGTCGGTGTGTGTTGTAAGGTTGCACAACGTAATACTACAAGCTGAATTTTTTTAAATGTATGATGTGGTGATGATGTGATGGCCGTTTTCTAAAAAAAAGGAGTTTATGCAAAAAGTAATAACGTAACGTACGCATCCCTGTCCCTATGTAATATATATAAAGTCTTAAAAATTACATATTCAAAGATCGATATCTAATTTTAGCCAATCGTCCCATCTTGTCGCTAACCGTTGCGCCAGTGGATGTGAATGCTTTTTAGAAATCTACTTTTCAAAAAGGATACAATGTCCTTTTGAGTTTTCAGCATACGAATTTCTCAGGAGATTCTCGCTCAAAACTGAAAGCGTTGTGGCGAGAATCGAGAATTGTATGTCTGTCGCATTCATAAAGAAGAAGAAACGCTGCTCTAGTAAATGTCACATTGTCAAAGTTTGTCAACAGCACACGCAACAATTGTCTCACTAACTGACAGACACACTGTTTCTTGCTCTCGCAGAAAAAAAAGGAAAACGTCATATAAAATGAAAGCTTCACGTTCTGCTTGACTGACAAGAGCGGAGTGAACGTTTTGTTTGAATGGATTTTTTGAAGGAAAATTATGGGAGAAAACGCAGGGGACATTAGTGAATCAACATTGTTTCAAAGGCAATTACATGCACATCAAGTTCAAAAATGATTTCTGTGGTGTCGGTCGGTGTGAATTTGCGTAGGCTATTGTACAAACCGTATACAGTACACCACATATATACAAGTCCAGATAATTAGGTACGTAAATGTTAATGTACAATATACGATGTTAGCTTTTTGGCAACGACTCATTTTTTTCCTGGTTCACAACATCAACATTCAACTGTACTCTAATTTTTTCGACCTTTGTTTGATCTTGACCAAAAACAAAATATGTAATGCTTCATAGTTTTGCCCGTGTGGTCGAGTCAAATCTGTCACAAACGCATCAAAAAGTACTTTTTTCATCCTTCTTTCTCAGAAGAAGTAGATATTTAATGTGGATGCTCGGAGTGATATAAAAAATATGAAAAAAGGAGTAGACAGACTAATTAGCTAAAAAAGGGATAAACAAATAAATGATCCCAATTTTGGGAGAATATCCCCATTTTTGGTGGAGGTGGAATAAAGTTACTCTTGGTGCAAAAACTGTTTCGTCAAGATTCAGATGTACAAAACAGCACTAGCACCAGTACATATTTTTTTAAAAGAAAAAGTCCAAACATGACTTCGAGATGTGATGATTATCATCATCATCATTAAACCGCATATAAGATTTGTGCCGTGGCAAATATGTGTATATGCTCTGCTCATGTACCTGTCTCCTCACGATCACGATGATGATCATGATCACGTAAGAATATGGAATGCACCTTCTCCTTCACTGACATGTGACATGAGTGCACAAAAGATTTACTACAAATAAGTGCATACTAGAGTTTGTAGTAACCATCTTTACTCCTAAATTATTTCATATCGCAGACATATCACATCATCATCATCATGTGCCGAGCAACAGAGGCGCACACTCACACACACAAACAATTACATGAACCAAGGAAAAACATTCTATTTTAGGTAAATCGCTTTGCAAAAAGGAGAAATAAAAAAAGTATTTTCAAGTAGGTGGACAGGAGGACAACCAGCAGGAGAAGGAGTTCGAATTTGTCTTGAGAAAGAGATATTGTCTTGAATGGAGAAGATATGGAGAGAGAGAGATACTGATACGATTAAATGCGATACTGAACTTGATGGTCAATGAGTTTCTATTTGGTCGTCACCAAAAGTTTTTTCATGTTGGTGGTGGTTGTATTTGTATGGATATAATTGTATGAATGTTTGTAAAAAAACCTTATGACATGTCTGTACTCTGTCGAATATGTCGATATGTTCCTTTTAAAGACCTTTCCTTGATACACAAAAAATTCATAATGGTAACATGATAGCAATAATCATATCATGTCATGTGCTACGATAATTGCGATTTACTATTATATTTTTACTACTTTGTACTTTGATGCTATTAACGTGTACGACTAGTATACAGTCATGATGATACAAAAGTGACAAAAAATGCATTTACCATGTTACATTTAATGTTTCGTGTATGTTGTACTTACGACTATTTATGGATGCAAAAAGGTTGTCGCCTTCGTCTTATCTTCCTTTATCTGACGTCGAGAGAGAGAAGCAGTTAGCTTTGTTCCTTCTGTTTGATTGTGTTGCACATATGTTGCACTTTTTTATAGAGTTTTCTCTCTCTCTCCACCGTTTTAAATGCACCAAACAAACCATTCACATTAATTTAACGATTATTGCGATTACGGTTGTGATCTTCGTTCCAAGAAAATAGCACGAGTTATGGACATCGACTTTTGTGTGTGTGTGTGTGGATATGTCACACGTCCGTAAATGACTTGAAGGAATTTAAACGATCTCTCAAGAATGCGTTTATTTACACCACCACACAGAAACAGAACGACACTACTTTTTAACTGCTCTCAGCTTCCTCGCGTAAGAAAAAGTGAAGCAAATAAGTAGGTAATAAATAACTGCTTAAGCGGAACGATGAGATGATGATGGTTCACTTGGCCGTTTTCCTTGATTGTACTTTTTGTTGCGTAATCCAACAACAGCACAAATTGAGATTAAATCCAACACAATCCACCAAACTCCAATTTCCTTCTTTGACAATCCAAATTCCCAAACTTTTCGCATGCAATTGTCGACCCTTATCCACGCTATTGAGAATTTGGCATATATATCGCTATTGTCGCTGATTGATGAAGTATTTATCAAAATTATGTCATTTTCAGCACGGCACACTCCTTAAATCTTCTTGCGAGTAGAACAAAAATATTTAGGCAATTTTCAGATCGAGTACCAAAAACTTAACACTTCGACTGTAATTCTTATTTGACGCACCTTCACACTCTCAGAAGTGAGCCAAGAATAGACCCCAAAAAGTCTCTGATTTTCAGCGCAGATATATAATATTCAACGTTGCCTTGAAATGAATTGTTTTGAATTTTCTTCAAAAAAACACTTCGTGGAGGTCTTCGCCCGTCCGTATAGGTATAGTTTCCCTTGCGTAGTAGTATTACATTTTTTTGATAACTCGATACACACACATTTTGATTTCTTTTGTGATTATCAATTCTCCTATGCAGATGCACGTAACACAACTGATTTTTTTTAGGATGAAGAGTAGAGTGGTGTTGTGTGCCACTAAAAATGTTTTAATGTAATAGGCTTGTTGTAGGTGTAGTATTTGAGAGAGAGAAAAAACAAGCTTCAAAATAGTTTGGAGCGAAACATTCACTTAATCATACAAATCTACTGAGTTCCTCAGCTTCTTCATCTTCTTTGGCAGAAAGGATTATCATGTCAAAGTGAAAAAAGAAAACGTCCGATGAACAAGCCACATATTGCCAATGTGCTCTCCTCTCTTTTGCGCCTGATGATGATGATGTTTTCTGTACATTCACTTTGAAATCAGAATAAAAAAAAGAGTATACATGTAAGTATTATTATTGCATTTTACTCTTCCACTAAAGCACATATATATCAGTCCTAGTGTTGTGAATACAACTGCTAAATAAAAACAGTCAAATTATAAATATTTACTCCCTACTTCGCCCTTCTTACATTAAACTAGTAAACGTGCCGAAAGTATATGCCCATGCGAAATGCGAGAACCTTATTGTGCTTTCATAAAGGCACACTTATATTCGAAGGAGTGATTACAAATTTTTACAATTTGTGTTTAGATATAGTTAATTTTTTTTGGTAGTGGATGCCCTGTCCATCCAATCCATTCAAAACAAAATCAACATGATCATATCCTATCGTTGATGTTGTAGGTATATTATATGTATGCGTATTTTTTGCAAACTTTTTACACTTACACTGCTCCACCTTTTTTCTTTTGAAAAATGTGTGTTTGTGTATAGGGATGTGTGTAAAAAATAACAAAACAATCAAGTCCTCCACAGGCTCCTCCAACAGTGCACACACTACAACCCTTTTTTAAAAGCCCTTTAAAGCAGCACTGATCACGTTAAGTTACGAAAAACGGAAAGGATCAGTCAGTCAGTGAGGACATCACATATAAGCGCACACTCACACACAACAAACAAACAGTGAGTCCGCCTTTTGTATGTACATTTAGCTATCCCTTCGTATTCAATATATATTTTTTAATAAGAAAGAGTGCTAAAAATAATGGTAAAAAATTCGTAATCAACTATCATTAACGTATATATAAAGTAAAACTTCTCTTACTGATTGATATACAGAACGTACCTACTGCAAGAAATATTACTACTACGCGTACACTTGTGTGTTGTTTGTGAGTGATATGATGAGCATATACTCATCATCATCATCTCTGAGAGAACATTTAACGTATACCTGTTTCGTGACTGGTGACTGAGGGGGAAAATGTATGAAAAACACCTCTCATTATTTTTGCGCTATGTTGAATCTTTTATATGAGAATGTATGTTACACACATCGTATTAATCTAAAGAAGGCTAAACGCAGGTGAGTTTATTATATACACACATCAGTATTCTCTCAAGATAGAAAAATTACTCGTCTTCGTTCTCACATCAGTATCTCTGCACTTGTGCAGAGCTTGTATATGTGTGTATACACAAAAAATATAACTTTTTACTATGGACGAACATACCTACTTGGAGTAATCATTTATATATTACACTTTACACTACTTACTGCAAAAATCTCGTCTTGGATGAAGTTGAGTTGAAAAGATCCATGTGTGTGTTATAAGTGTGTAAAAAGCATATACAAGTGTGTTACTAAAAATTGATGTTCAAATGAAAGCTCTCTGCGAAAAAGTATGAAGAAGAATTACGAAGCAATGTTAAAAAATATTTATCCGATCCAATCTTTCAATCTCTCATTCACTTCGTGGTCGTATCTCTTTGACTGAGAGTGATGGAATCCTGATGATGTTGATGTTCGTGTGTGTGTGCCTATGTTGTTACTCCTGCTCGCTCACTTTTTCTCCTTTGCTTTACTATTGTGAAGAGCATTCTCTCATATAGAGGCTTGATGAGAATGGATTTTGTGTATAAAAGTTGAATCTTCTCTCTCTCACTTGATTCTTATGTTATGTGTGTGTACATTTGTGTGCATGCTTTGCCTTCACATCACAGATTTTTACTGCTTGTGTTGTGGTTGTGAGCGTTGCTTGAATCCTAATGCCTAAAAGTTGCCTTGCTTGCCTCTGCCACACATAACACTTGAGAGAAGAGGATTTGCATGTGAAGGAGCTTCATTTCATATCAGCGTCAAGAGTGTGAGAGAGGCGAGTGTGTAATGTGCTATAAGAAAAAAAGACATAAGGCAAGCCCATGCCTTGCTTTGGAATATAGGATACATTATAGATTGAAGAGAAGAAAGGTTTTTTTCCTTCTCCCTTTCTCAAAGTCTTTCTCATTTTACTTGGACATAAAATAGGGAATAGTCAAGGCAGTCTGTAGGTATTCAAGTTATAAATTTTTGTTGTGTCGAGGAGAAGAGAGATTTTTTATAGGGAGCACATTAGAGGGACGTTTCCCTTACGAAATATATTTTTTACGATAGACTATAATGTGATCATCATTCTCACAACAACTCACACAAACGTAATCTAATGGAGTATGTCGGTCGACGTAGTATCGTAGTCAGTCAGTCACACACACAGTGCCTTGATGCCGTGTAGCCGTCATCATCATCAAAAAATGATTATTGGTTAAGGTCTTTCATTTTCATGGGATGGAATTGTTTTTTTCTTCTTCTATGCTTCACGTTCGCATATTCCTTTTATGCGTATATTTTAACTTCGCCCAGTCCAATCCAAATGTGAGAGTACGCAATGTGTGGACACATATTGAATTGAATTGCTTTTGTCCTCCGTGCATAAATACCTTTTGCGCTGGCGTTGCATGCACAATAAAAAGGAAAAGAATGGAGAATTAAGGCAGTGCACACACACAAGACACAACACATGCCATCATGATGCTTTGCACTGATTGAAAATCTCCATCTTTCTTACATTTCCATACACCCAAGTCGAGAGAGTAAATGAAGCGGAGCATGCTTGAATTGCATAGTGAAGAAGTACAAGCACAAGTGCTAGAGCTGAACAATGACGACGATCCTTTTAGTGAGTAAACTACTACGTAAAGTTGCACTACGATGCGGCACCTGAGACATATAGGTACTCACACAAAAATATATATCTTCAATATCAAAAATCGTATGTATTCATAAGCAGAAGGAAAATGTGGTTTCCCATTAAGATTTTTCCCTTGCCTTTTGGTCATTATATGCTTTTACTCTGTGTACACACACATGCACACATGAATAAATATACATAACAATATATGCATTTCATGTAAATAATGTGTATAAGCCCTGTTTTCATTGTGATACTGGGTTTGTTATTGTAAGCACAAGATCGCAGAGTGAGTGAGGGAAGAGGTGTACAGTTTTTGGATGAGGTTCTATCGCGTATAGTATCCTTATCATTTACGACGGTTCTGAGTTGCGCTACTGCCGCATGATGTTTAGTTTGTCCTACTTTACTTCACTTCACCTGTCTCTCAGTTTAGTAAACAGGGGGAAATGGTTCTGAATGCTGTAAGCACACACACACCTTAACTTAGAATGTTGATGGAAATAAGGTGCGCTAGTAGTAGCAGGCTCCTATACTATCTTTTTTTCGCTAGATTTCCACTCAAACTTTTCCCACTATACTAAAAAAGGATACATCTACGTAAAGGTAATGCCCGTAAAGAAGTATATTTTTTTCAAGATAAATTTTAATTCTCGCTGGGAATGTCCAATGACAATGCAGAAAAGTATGCCTTTAAAAGGCAAAAACTGGGATTGCTTACATCTTTTGTAAATGTGCCATATTATCTCTTGACGCAATGGCACTCAAAATATTGCCTGCTTCCAGCAACTGTATTTGTTGCACGTGCATTGCAATGTACAGTTGAATGAAATCAGCAACAAAATAGACTCTGAAAATTCATACATAATCAGCTTTTTAGGTTGGACTCTCGAAATCATCAAAAATCTAAACAAGTAACTTTATCAAAAAACGGGAGAATTACACATATTTTTTTGATGTGTACAACAACAAACACATCACATTTTTACTACGTGTAGTACGCGCCTCTCTTTGCACATGCACTTCTTCATGCACATGTGTGTTTCAGCACAGCATGGGATTTTGGGCTTGGAAAATACCGTAAAAATATGTGTTACTCACTGATTGTGGGTACACTTTTTTTCGTAACTTGACAGACAGCATTGTCATCATCACTCAAAGAGTTACAGTGCGTATAACACATTTTATATATTTTGTGAGATAAAGGGAAAAAACTTATAAAAAATATGTGTACTTGGCTTGGTTTATTCCTTTGCTCACATGTGTGTTTCATCCTTCGTAGTATTGGTCGTATACCCTGAAAATAACCTTATACCCTCTTATAATAGCAAAAGCAAATATTATTTTCATGTCTTTTGTAACACCTTGCTCGAAATATCATTTCAAAAAGAATTCTCTCACAAAAAGTTCATTGGGATGTATGTGTGACATGTGTAAGTCAAGTTTCACAAACAATAACACATACAAAAATACAATGGAAATAATATGCAGACTTGTGACTGCAATTGGATTGGAATAGTATACGAGAGAAAAACACACACACATGAGATGACAAGTGTGAAGAAAACTAAATATCTTCTATTCTGGTACAATATATATTTGTAGACATTACACCTTTATTATATTCTGCAATTCTATTCATATACACTTATACTCAGAAGACGACGACGGCACTGCTCCACCAAAGCCAAACACAATGAAAGAAAAAAAGACAACGGGAATTATGAGTACACGATTACCTTGTGCCTTGGTTTGAGAAGAGGATCATTACGATATGATTATGGCTTTACCCTTCGTACCTCTATTAACTTAAGTTCAGTTTCATCAGGGATCATCATCGTCATCATCATGAGAGCCAAGAAAAGGCTAATATTAAAGCAGTCGGTGTTGCATGCACATGTGTGTGTGTGTGTGTGTGTGTGTGTGTGATGTGACGATGACTATGACATGTGAAATTGCTTTGAACCCATTTTTTGTGCGTACAATAATATAATACCATCGTAAGTACATACATATACATCATATCATTATTTGTAATCAACCGTGCACCATAAACTCCCTTTTGCACTATGTGCATTACACCTCAGAGAATAAACGATAAATTTTTACATACTCACACGAAAACATATTTAGCCAAGGTAAATAAAAGGGTTACACTTGCAGAGAGAGAGAAAAAAATGTGGGGAACACCGTTGCGTTGCATTTTCCCCTTCCCATGCGTTCACTTCAAAGAATCATAAAAATGGATGTAGTAATTTCAAATCAGCGTCCCGTGCACTCGCAATAACAATAATAATAATATAATTTTTGTGAAAAAATTCTGTGGCATTGTGCATACTTTACATTTTCACGTGGGATCATCATATATCGTTTATGAACGAAGCGACTTTAAACGTTGATAATCAGAGGAGACGGGCGGATATATTATGTGCACAATGCTAACAAGATGCACTTGCTCTCAGTCAGTTAGTTAATACACTTTAGGTATTTTTATGCTCTCGTTAAACGAGTCTCAAACGGAGAGATAAACGCCTTTTTAAATACGCATGATATGACAAGCGATATCATGACGAAGGGGAGAGACTAGTTTTATTTCAGAGCGTCATAAACGCAACTTTGTGTGTTTGTGTGTAAAGTGCAACAAGACCAAGAGAGCCACGCATGAAGCTCATATTTTTTATTATGCTCCGCGTGTATGCGACTATGCGTGCACTAACTTTACTATCACGCAGTTTTATTTTTATGACAGCAGGATACATGTGATCGCTTCAAGGTATATATGGAGAGTAGCTTTAAAAAATATTTATCTCTATCGGCATGTGTCATTTTCATTTTTCATGCGTTCTACTCGCATCGGCATTTTGGTATGTGTGTCGCTGAGCCAAAAAAACGCCGCTGTGATATGAGCTCGAGAGATGCATGCGCATAAGCTCTCAGCTCGTTTTCGTGGATATGTACATAGACAAACAGAAAATGATATGATAAGTACACAAAACACAAATAAATAGCTGTAAAGTACACATTATATATTTTTAGGAGATTAGGCCTATGGGGAACGCTACTTTACTACAAGGGATTATGATTAGATGGAAAAAATGTAATCATCATCATGTGCGTAATATATGTACTAAATATACGGAAACGGTTTTAATCTAGTGTTGAATTGTAAATCTCTTCTTGGGAAAAAAATGGAAATGGAAAAGGTGCCGTACTCTAAATTATAACAAAAAAGAGATTTCTTGAGGATATTTTTGTAAGATGTTATACATATTTTTTTATACTGAACGAATATTAAGTAGTTTTTAGATCCTTCTTTCTTTTGCTTCCTGGCAAACTGCCGAAGAGTTAGTTGAGGTAAAAAAAATAAATAAAAAAAGGTTACTTTTTTCAACGATTTCACGTTTTTCGTTGTTGTGTGTAAATATAGGTACACGCATGCTTGGATCTTTCTTCTGCATCTAGACCACATGTGCATTTCCTCCTTAAAAATATTACAAATCAAAAGAAGACTTTTGAGAAAAGATTCATTCTTTTTGAAATAATTGTTTTTAAAAGAAATCAGAAAAAACCGTGAAGAATCCGAAAGTTGAAATTCTTTTGCGTAGGATCAAAAACTCTAAAAAAAAGTGTGTACATAAATATGTGTGAGCAAATGCCTCTGCTCCTCTCCAAACCACATTCCCATTTAACATCTCTTTTTTCTGTGGCTTTCCTTGTGTCTTTTTGAAGGTGATCCCAGAAGAAGAATGTTGCAATTACGAGAAGAAGATAAGAAGGAACCAACCTCCCTAAAAATACTCCCTCGTTGCTACTTCATTTTCTGTTAATTTCCCCCACGCACAAAAATAATGTGTTTTTAGTGCGCGGTCTCTCCTCACTCACTCTCACACACACACATTACACATGTTTGGTGGTGGTGTGCACAAGACAAACTATATCATTTTGAAAGAGGAGAGACAAGAGGGCTGAAAACCACAATGCACAATGCACAACGCGCTCACACAGAGAACAAAACAATATTATTGTGGATAATATATCCACAGGGAGAAAATTATCTTAATCTGTGCTGACACAAAATCTTCATTCAAAAAGATGAGAGAATTTTTTTTCTCGTTTTTGGATCAGGATAATTTAGGCTGCAAGGCAAGGCTAGGCTGTAAATAGCATCATCATCTTCCCGCATACATACATATCCCTAAAGGAGGCACTTTTAACTAACTTTATGAACATGTATATAATTTTGTGTAGCATGTCAATGGGAAATTTGTCTTGTGCTGTGCTGCACAACACATGGACTCCCTCAATATCTTATGTATTTTTGTGCTCAATTTTCTTTGTTCATCAACATCACAATCGTCATCCTTCGTCATCATCATCAACCTCCTCCTCCTCTTCTTATTCTTCTTTTCCTTTCATCCACAATTTTTTTTCTACTTCTTCAGTAGCAAAAGCAAGAGGAGCTCTCACACAGTTCAAAAGCAGCAGCAGCAACCCAAAAAATCATCATCCATACCTCATTCTTCTTCTTTCCCAATTTTCCTCTTCTTCTTCTTCCAGTTCACTTACAATTTACATTCTTGTTCATCTTCAGAGGAGAACTCTAAAACCGTCCTCAAAGAGATAAGAGGGCGAGAGCCATAAATGTGTTCAAACAAGTCTACTCCAATCTCCCGTCCGCATATAACATATCCCTTTTTCTTCGTCTAAATCGGAATCTTTGAAAAAGTGTGCTCAGAAGAGGAGGAGGAGGAGGTTGATGATGATAATGGTTGTTTTATTCTTGGATCTTTCTTCGCTTCTGCCTTTTCCCCTTCTCGCGTTTATTGTTGCACACAGTAGTGGCTCAAGAGATTTGTTTGGGGATGATGATGGTGATGATGATGATGCCGAGGAGGATATATGAGGGCTCTACATTTTCTATTTTCTCTCTCTCTTCTCCTTCACTGGCTCACAGATTAGAAAGAACTCTAATATCATCCCTTCGCAATAGCTAATAATAGTTGATACATCTTTCTTCAGTCTCCCTCCTTTCTGCTTCACAAGAATGAGCTACACCATGTAATCATTTTATGATTATTACACTCTGTCTGCCTTTTCTCTATTATTGTGTATAGTGTCCGTGGATAATATATGGATGTACATTAGAGAGAGGCATTTTGAATCCAACCCTTTGTTAGAGGAAAAGAAAATGAGGACTGAATTTTAGAGAGGATTTAAAGAAAATCTCTATAAAATGAAAAATATGTAATCGAAAGGAAAATACATTTTTGTATGCGCAATTTTTTTTATTCGGATGTTTTGAAATAGCTATATACAAACATGCTTTGATTACGTACAGGTTTTTTTGCAAGTGTGGATACTACTAAAAACCTCAAGCGTTAGCGTAATCTTTGATTATTTCTGCTAGTTTTTTTATACAATTTTCAAATTTTATAACTCAAACAGCAATAGTAATTACGTGGAGCCACACACACTCGGCATCATTTCCCTTCGAACATTAGCCAAAAGCCGATGTGTGTTGTTGTATATGCGTAACGTAAGTTATTGTGCCAACATCATCATCACATCCAACGAAAAAAAAGTAAGATACTCTTGTGTGCACGGTGCCATTAACCATTTAAATTCATTAATTTTTCAAGTAGCCTTTGGAAGCTCTCTGAAGAGACTTGCGCGCGCGAGAGGGGATGGATGGATGCGCTATACAAAGAATATCTTGTCTGATGATATGTGATGTCTGATGGGATGTGTGGGTATTGAATTTTTAATCGAAAAAGATTCATCAACATTCTCATCACATGCTTCATGTATAATAATCTTTCGTCCAAAAGATAAACGCGCATATATAAAAGTAATGCATCATACATACAAAACGTAATATCCGATAGTCAGCAAGCCATTCTTTTTAGAAGAAAAAAAAATTTATGAATACCGACCGACCGTGGCGAAAGGGGTAAGTAAAAAAGAATAGGATGGTGATATTGGTGATGGTGAGCGAGTGAAAAATAAAAATGTTGTGTGGTGAAGCCGAAGCGTTCTCCTATCACACAATAATAATGTATCCAATAACCAATTTTCCACTCTCATAATTGCTTTTGCTCATCAAAACTATTTGTGTTACAGTCAACATCACATATGCAAATTTTTTTATTCTCCTCAAGAATAAAAAAATAATATTGTAGTCATCAACATATGAAAAGCTTATATGCGAAAAGCAACACCCCATGGCTGCAGCTCCGCGGCTTGCTGCGAGTATACTTTTGAAAATCAACAATCAATAAGTTCTCTCTCACATACAATATGACTGCTACATGCATGTGCTCACAGAGGATAAACTTCAAATCACGGATGAGGTTTTTTCAAAAGATGATTTATAAATATATTTTAGCTAAGATGTCTCATAGAGGTGGAATGTCACACATAGGAGAATGGCAATGGACTCACAATGGACATTATTTCGTAGCTACTCGCCAATTGCAACGAATCTAGTGTGAACATACACTTTGAAGTGTTGCGAAT